>JAIUZE010011963.1:0-14894 GCA_022085475.1 Heliosperma pusillum | reverse complement strand
TTCTTCGTCGTCAGAAGTGGTATGCTAAATTCTCCAAGTGTGAATTTTTGTTACCTAAAGTGTCCTTTCTTGGGCATGTGATTTCTAAAGAAGGTGTAATGGTGGATCCTTCTAAAATTGAAGCTGTGGTGGATTGGAAGAGTCCGACCGATGTTAGAGAAGTTCAAAGTTTTCTTGGTTTAGCTGGTTATTACCGTAGATTTGTCAAGTATTTCTCTAAGCTTGCTAGACCGATGACTCAATTATTGAAGAAGGAAACCAAGTTCCTATGGAATGAAGCTTGTGAAGCCGCGTTTCAAGAGTTAAAGAAAAGGTTAACTACCGCTCCGGTGTTGACTTTACCTGAAGATGGTGTAGACTTTGATGTCTATTGTGATGCTTCCAAGATGGGTTTGGGTTGTGTTCTTATGCAAAGTAGGAAAGTGGTGGCTTATGCTTCGAGACAGTTGAGAGGTCATGAAGTGAACTATCCTACTCATGATTTGGAATTGGCCGCCGTTGTTCATGCTTTGAAAGTGTGGAGACACTACCTTATTGGTGTTCATTGTCGTATATTCACCGATCACAAAAGTTTGAAGTACATATTTCCTCAAAAAGAGTTGAATATGAGACAAAGAAGATGGTTGGAATTGGTGAATGATTATGATTTTGAGTTATTGTACCATGAAGGGAAGGCTAATGTTGTTGCCGATGCTCTTAGTAGGAAGGCTTCTCATGCATTGAATGCTATGCGGGTATTACCCGATGATCTTTATGCCGAGTTTCGAAAGTTGAAGTTGGAATTCGTGGAGCGTGGATTTGTTTATGTTGGTGCTATGACTGCCGAACCTGTTTTTCTCCGTGAGATCCGCGAAAGCCAAGTTGATGATCTTACCTACAAGTCTATTCAAGCCAAACTTCTTGAAGGTAAAGATAAAGATTTCAAGTTTGATGATAAAGGTGTTCTTCGATTCCATGGCCGTTTGTTTGTTCCTAATGCTCTTGATTTGAGAAAGCGAGTTCTTGATGAAGCTCACCTTTCCCCTTATTCTATTCACCCCGGAGGTGATAAAATGTATAAAGATTTGAAGCTACAATTTTGGTGGCCGAATTTGAAAAGCGATGTTGTGTCTTATGTTGGAAGATGTCTTGCTTGCCAACAAGTGAAGATTGAACACAAGAGGCCCGGTGGATTGCTACAACCTTTGGATATTCCGCTATGGAAGTGGGAATCTATTTCTATGGATTTTGTTATGGCTTTGCCGAGGACCGTTGGAAGTAAAGATGTCGTTTGGGTTGTTGTTGATCGTTTGACTAAGTGCGCTAGGTTCATTCCGATCAAAGAGAACTGGAGTTTAGATCGACTAGCGAAAGCCTATGTTGATGAGATTGTTAGATACCATGGTGTTCCCAAGGAGATTATATGCGACCGAGATCCGAGATTCTGTTCGAGATTTTGGAAAGCTTTACAAGAAGCCATGGGTAGTAAATTGTTGATGAGTACCGCATTTCATGCCGCTACTGATGGTCAGACCGAGAGAACTATTCAGACTTTAGAAGACTTGCTTAGGGCTTATGCACTCGACTTCCAATCTAGTTGGGAAAAGAGTCTACCGTTGGTGGAGTTTTCTTACAACAACAGTTATCATGCATCGATCAAGATGGCCCCTTATGAAGCTCTTTATGGAAGGAAATGTCGGAGTCCTATATGTTGGAATCAATTGAGTGATGTTCGTGACTTAGGTCCCGATATTCTTGTTGAGACTGTTGATAATGTGAAGGTCATTCGTGATAGAATGAAAGCCGCTCAAGACCGTCAAAAGTCTTATGCCGATATCCGATGAAGACCGCTAGAATTTGAGGTTGGAGATAAAGTGTTCTTGAAAGTATCTCCAATGAAGGTGTTAAACGGTTTGGTGTTAAGGGTAAATTGAGCCCGAAATACATTGGACCCTTTGATATTGTGAAATGGATTGGTTCCGTTGCTTACAAGTTGGATTTGCCCCCGAATTTGGCTAAGGTTCATGATGTATTCCATGTTTCTCAATTGAGAAAGTATGTTAGTGATCCAAGCCATGTCTTTCAAAAGGAAATGCTCGAGCTTGAACCGAATTTGTCCTTTGAAGAGAAGCCGATCCGCATCCTAGATCGCAAGGATAAGAAGTTGAGAAGTAAAGTGCTTCCTTTAGTGAAAATCTTGTGGAGATGTGTCAATGTCGAAGAAGAGACTTGGGAAACGGAAGCTTCTATGCGTAGTAAATATCCGAGTCTATTCGATTAAGGTATCTTTCTTTCGCTCAAGTTTCGAGGGCGAAACTTTTTAAAAGGTGGGATGATTGTAACACCCGCAAATGTACCATATTTTTATAGTAAAAATATTTTACGGATACTTTTCAGCGAAATTTAGTTTTAGTTTAGAATTAAATTTCCCGTGTCGAATTTAGAATTTCCGAGTTCGTATTGAGATTTTTCGCGAGATTTCAAGTGAATCACGTCTTAAGATGTCTTTGACTTTTCTTGACTTTTTCCACTTACTCCTCTCATACTCCCTCATAAACCCTAACTTCCTCACAACTCAAAAACTCTTTCTTCCTCACTAAGAAAACCCCAAAACCTAGCTTCCATTTTGATCCGTCTTAGAATCGGCATAACTCTTTCGTTTCTCGCTCAAATTCACGTAAGTTCGTCTTATTCTTTCCCTCTCATCTTCCTCTATCCGTATTGGTAATAAAATTACCGTCTTTCTCGCTTTTCAAATTATCCGTCTTTCTCAAGGTAAATTATATTCATCTTTTATTAACTATTTGTAGGTGGTGACCTCCAAGATCCCGACAAAGACTACTTCTTGATTGAAGAGGACCTTGACGCGGAGTGAAGACGCAATAAGGTAACGGTGAAGGGTTACTCGATATCATTTACGTGTTTTACGTGTTTTCTATGTTAGGAATCGTATTTAGAATATGATTGGTAAGCTTAGAAATTGTGTTGATGATGATACTTTTTGTTTGTTGAGAATTCATATGAGAATTGATGAATTATGATAATAGTTGATGATGGTTATTTGTTGATCCTTAGTGAAATTGGTGATTTTCGAGTGATGTTGACCCCAGTCGGCCGACCGGCAGCCGGTCAGCTGACCGGCTGGGGTAGTGGCTGTATAATTTTGTATGTTACGTAATGTTTGATGCATGAAATTGATCTCAGCCGGCCGACCGGCTGAGACACCCCTACTTTTCCTTGGTTTTTCTCATATGCCTTTGGTCCCAGCCGGGTAGCCGGCAACCGGTCCACCTTACCGGCAGGGACACACTGATCTTTCACTTGGTTTTTCGTATGACACATGAGGCCAGCCGGGCGGCCGGCAGCCGGTCCACCTGACCGGCTGGCACCTGCTGGAAGTCCTTGTAAAATTTTGTTTACGTTTTCATTTATAATATTTCCGATGGTTCATTTATCGTATAAATTTACAGAATGACTTAAATTATTAATGTTTTGAATATATGATATTTCATTCGCTTGTATCGCATGTTTTGTGACGGTTTTTGGTATGTCCCACTTTTAGTCGGTTTCTACAAATGTTACGGTTTCAGCACTGTTTTGTTACGTGCTTTGTACTCTTATTCCCTTGGCTACCTCCACGTTCGTAAGGCTGGAATGTCGGAACGGGGATGTATCCTTACTGCTTAATTGAATGTGTTAGTGGGCATACGACGACTTTTTTGGGAGGCGAACGCTTTGCGTTGATCGACCCGGCCGTCAAATGTTGTGTACTTGTGAGGTGGTGTTATTTGCATGTAGCGTACCGCTTGTTATGAGGCTTGTGCTCTTTTCCGCCTCTTTCGTGAATTATCGACCGAATTTGGGGTACTCGGCGTCTATGATTGACCGAGTCTTGGATGCGAAACGTTTATCGCATGTCGAACCGGAAAATGTGATTTCGTGATTCTGGCCAGATTTATACTAGGACCGTATTATTATGTCGTTCTAACCGGGAGGAACTTAGTCCCCATATACGAAATGAATTGAATCGTGTATGCGTTTCAGGGAAATGCTTATCTCGGATACCTTTTAATCATACTTGCCATGTACACGGTGCTAGTGCGTTTCATTTACCGTGAGAGATGTCGTCAATGTATTGGTATGTTTGGATGAATGATTATATGAGTGATCATTGAGTGACTTGTCATGGTTTGTTTGTCGAGTCTCAATCTTATCAAACTTATACCGCTAACGGTGAGATGCAAGCCCTAGTGAGCGTATTCGGTTGCCTAAGAGTGTCTTCCCCGAGTCTTTGTATAACATGATGGATTCGGATTTGTACTCCATATGCTCTTATCATTTTATATTGAATTGCCTATCTATCCTTATCGTATTTCACATGTATTATCTATATATGCATGCTTCTACTTTTGTATTTCCTTTTATGTACGTTTAATGTGATATGGCTGGGAGAACCCGGAGTTACTCCCCACTGACTGTGGCGTTCATGTTTTTCATGGATGAACAGGTTGCTTGATTTGGATGGCTTTTTGCTTGGTATTTTGGGTTCGGGTGTGAGCTAGCGGGCGTTGTCCCTGGAAGATTTACCTCTAGACGTTATTTTAGCTAGTTGCTAATCACTTTGACATTGTTAACCTTTTGAGAGACTACGTCTCTTGTTGTAGTATATTTTGTACTTTGGTTTGTAATATTTGACACTCCTCGTATACTTCTCCTTGCATGTATAAAAGTTTTAAAAACATCGTATTTTCCGCTATTTAATTCACATGCTTGTTATGTTTTATTTCCGCATTCGCGAGGGTTGTCACATTAGCGATCACGCCTATTATTATATATGATCAAGTTTGAAATCATCAACTATATTTCATAACATGCGTATATTTCATATTTTGGATGAATTATCAACTATTTGTCTTATATGGCATGTAACTTAATTTTATTACATGTGCATACTAGTCGGATATTTTGACTAAAAATGTTTTAATCAATTGAACTTAGTAGTATTATTATGCTCTACTTGTCCATCTTCGATTCTTCGTAATTAGGAAAAAGTTTACATATTGATGTCGGTTATATAGCTTCAGTGGACATTTGCATAATGTATAGATAGATTGCTTGCATCATCGTCTATAAAAGTTGAGCACAAACTTTTTGACTCTTAGTAAAATTTACCTTGTAATGAAACAATAGATCAGTCTTGTATTATTATTGGTTGAACTATTCGTTTTGGTTGTGCAACGTGATACACTAAGAGTTAAGCGAGACTTTAATTTTCGGGTTGCATTAAAATTTGGCAATGTTTTATTACTGTGGTGTCATATTATTATCAATAACCAGTAAAACTATATTCGGGATTGTTTTTGTAGCGATTAATATTATATTCATTAACTAATTGGATCATGGACAAAGTAATGATTTTGAAAAATTAATATCTCTTTGACCAATTTTATATATGTATAATGATATTCGTCCATGTGTATGTAACATGATTATCTATGTAACATTTACATTGTTTTGACTGGATATTCCACATGTTTGGTAAAGATGTTTTGAAAATGACATATGATATAAATAATCATGTCATAGATATATGCCGCATTATACAAACAATTATCAAAGAATGTTAATTTAATTACTTACATCGAGGTATCAACAATTAAATGTATTGTATGTGCATACCATGACAAATATTCATGACAACTAAATATTATCATCATCAAAATGGTTACAAAATTTGTAAAAATTTCATGTGAATTCATGGATGTCACTATACAACATCATGCGGCATTATTATTTTCGAACACTTATTAATTAAAGTAAAATATCTCATGCATGAAAAGTAACGTGAGACTTATATATTCTATAAATCTGATATGAGAAAAAGGATAAAATGATATACAAGTTGAAGCTTTGACATTCAAACAATGACTAGAAATTCATAGTATTTACTTATTTTGGGACTATGACCATAAGTACATAGTGTATAAAGATTTTGAAAATGTGACTTGAAGTTCACACTGTTTATAGATTTTCACCTTTCGTATAATGAATATTATTTGAGTATCATAATTGAGATTAAACCCAATGTTTATACATGAGTATATGCAAAATAACAGATATTCTTAAAAATTAAAATATATCAAATCAATTCAAAATCGTTCCCTGTAGTAAATGAGATATCATGTTTTGCGGATGCATTATTACTTTAGTTGAACTGGAGATTATTCAAAGAATTAGTTATGAGTTGTATTACTAGAAGAAATTTTGATGTATAATTTGTGGTCATACTACAAAAAATAGCAATGTATTATATTACCTGAAGGAATATGTTGCGATATATGTTTAGTCTTGCCAATATAAATGAGACGCTAGTTAGTGTCTTAGGTCACATCTATTGTTTATCTGACTATATACAAAAGAATTAATTTGAATCCATACGATAAAATGTTGTTAACTGGAAGTTTAGCACCGTAATTGTAGTGAACTACAAATTTGACACGTGATATGACATTGTTAACCGGAAGTTTAGCAAGATGAATAGTCAAGTAGAAATGACGTGCGCTAAATTAAATTATCAAGGCATAGAGAGGTGCTTATGAAATATTGTCATAGATTGTATACAAGCTAATCAAGTTGACATGAAAAGATAAGATGTGACAGTGAAGGCCATCTGGGTTATTATTACACCCGGTTTTTGTAAAGAATTTAGAGTTTATCGTACATAAAAGATAAGTGCTGAAACTCTCTCTTGTAATTTTTCTATCAAAGGCAAGACATTGAATTGAGATGAGTATATTTGACATTGGAGACCTAATAACTACATAGAGTGTAATAAAGAGCTTCATTGTCATGTATGGATTGACACTATTGACGTGGCTTGTAGCAACATAATGATTTTTCTGAGTAGTTCATGCGTAGAAACCGTAATTTGAATTTTATAAGAAATAGTTAGTCTCTGAAATGGGCATTATAATTCAGCACGTTTGAAATCCAACTGCATTATATTTTATTCCCCAAAACATTTTGTTATTGTACACAAAATGCCCATATAAAATCTCATTGATTATATGAGAAACTAAGGTCTAAGGTGGGTATGATATATTTTATGCATTGGTTATAGTTTTTACCACCTTAGGGGGAGAAAAATGAGTTAAAAGCTGGTAAAAATAAATATGTAACGATCCCCTACTGAACCAGAAGTTCACAGAATGTTATACATTGAATTATTTTTAGTAAAGGGTTTTGATTTTGATATAACAGAACTAATTTACCAGAATAATACAACTACACGTGAAGTGTAATATATGAAAAGTCAAGATGAATTGACGGTTCCAAACTTAAAATGAAAAATGTGAAACATCAATATTAAGCAGTTGGTATAAAAATAAATAAGATTGTTATAATTGGAAGTGTTCCTGAAGTGACACGGATATCTGAATGATAATAGATTGCCTAATGAATATAATAGTACCGCATACAGACACAGATTCAGATATCACTGAACAGTACCGATACCATCACGAGATGATGTATTATATCGATATATTTATGGAACCTGTATAAATTCGCGCGCAATATTTTATGAATGATATAATGAGGATCGTATATTTAAGTCTAATTTTATTGTCGACATAAAATATTTGATTATAAATGAGCTCACGGACCTGAAGTCCTTTCATTGACTTGAAGTCAATCCAAATTATGAATATTGAAAAAACCTGACAATTTGCATTATCGAGTCATCATCATGTGCATTCATCATTGCATCTTAGATTTATAATATTTATTATTATTCTTGCATTATTTTTAGAATACGTTGTTTAGAATTAGTTACTTATCATATACATGACCATGATTAATTATATTGATATACTTTGATAAATGTTTAACAGGATAAATATATTTTATTCATATGCACTCTTTGTAGGTGCCTCTTATGAATAATCATCAATTACTAATGGTTGATCAATTGAGTTTCTAAACACTCATGATGAAATATATAAACCTCCACAATACGATTGAAAGATATCGCGATTAATTCCAAAATAGAATATTCAAACTCCTGAAGAGTTTGTGTAACAACCCGGATTTTTGGCAACAAAAGAAATACCTTAATAATTAAATAATCCATCAGAGTATAAAGATGAAATAAGGGTCAAGGTGGCGGAAACACCTGACCAATCCGGATCGCTACTAAATCCAAAACTATACTAATACATTATTAATAATTCTTAACTTAAATAAATTCCTAAATAAATTATTCTTCTTGCCACAAGTCTCTCCAGCCCAACATCCAGACAAGCAGCAACCAAATCAACCTGAGAATGGGGGTCGACAATCAGTCGGGAGTAACTAGGTGCTCTCCCAGTCATGTTTACAACAGGCTGAATTAATCAACAATAAATAATAACTGAAAATACTCATGAACGACATGTGAAGAAATTATTAAGCATGTCATAATATAATCCTCATAAATCTTCAATAACAGGATAAGAACAACCGACATGGGAGCGTATAACAACTGCCTCCACTTACCAAGCATAGCGTATAGAATGAACGCCGTTAGAGCGTATAACAACTGCCTCTAACTGTCAGAGCGTATAACAACTGCCTCTGAACGGATGGAGCGTATAACAACTGCCTCCATCGGTGTGGACCGTATAACAACTGCATCCACGGTACTATATATAGCGTATAACAACTGCCTATATGTCTAAGACCTGGCCAGACTCTCGGTGCATTAACTGTACACCGAACGACACACGGGAACCAGAGCGTATAACAACTGCCTCTAGCCAATCCCGAACATAGACCTTCGGCAAATCCCCAAAGGGTAGCATTTGCTCATTCCGATCGATATTTAACTGATACCTCTCGTCATCTATACAACTAGCCTATAAACCATAAACCACAGTACATTTTAACTGACTATACAAACATGTGAATAACATCACAACTCATAACATAGAACAGTATAACCAACTGAACTATGATATCGAAAAGAGTATCCAACAAGATATAAACTCACAATATTATAGTATAAGTAACTATAACACAACATATGAACAAGCACATAGGATCAAAGGTATAGTACCTTGAAGTATAACATTACACTTTAGAAGTCACGTTACAGTTCGAGCTACCATAACATCAAGCATAGAATCATGTATATATTCAACGTTATAGTACCTCTTACTATAACCTTCACTTAACCCTAGTGAAGTTATAGTAACTTTAACTATAACCTTAGTTAAGCGTGTCAGGTTATAGTATCATCAACTATAACCTTCACTTAACTTTAGCAAAGTTATAGTACCTTCAGCTATAACTTTCACTCAACTTTAGTGAAGCTATAGCACTTCAACTATAACCTTAGTTAAGCGTGTCAGGTTATAGTATCATCAACTATAACCTTCACTTAACTTCAGTAAAGTTATAGTACCTTCAGCTATAACTTTCACTCAACTTTAGTGAAGTTATAGCACTTCAACTATAACCTTAGTTAAGCGTGTCAGGTTATAGTATCATCAACGATAACCTTCACTTAACTTCAGTAAAGTTATAGTACCTTCAGCTATAACTTTCACTCAACTTTAGTGAAGTTATAGCACTTCAACTATAACCTTAGTTAAGCGTGTCAGGTTATAGTATCATCAACTATAACCTTCACTTAACTTCAGTAAAGTTATAGTACCTTCAGCTATAACTTTCACTCAACTTTAGTGAAGTTATAGCACTTCAAGCCATAACATTATGCGTGCAAGGTTATAGTATCATCAACTATAACTCTCTTCTGTCACGGGTTAGTCCTCTATAACACCATCATCGAAGGGTCGACTCCACGGTACAAACCGCCATGTCACCACAACGAGTCTTGTTATAGTACACCGCACCATAACGTCACTTTCCAAGTTATAGCTCAAATAGGTAAAATCAAGGTATCTTAGATACAAATTTATAGTTTAATAAACTATAACCTTAATGATGTGAACCAAAACCCTAATTAACAAAGTAAAACCCTAACCAACAAAACCCTAGCCTCTCCTCTCATGGGAGGCTATGACAAACCCTACGGCACCTTCCTAGGGCCGTGAGCCACAAACAAAGGCTAGGGTTCGAATCTTGAACCCTATTCGTACCACAACGACAACATGGTATTTTAAACAACAATAAGATATACAATTTAAATAAAAACATTAAACATGTATAATAATTACTACACACGCATCAAATCATATAATCAATCGTCATTCATGTTAATTAATTCACTTTCTATAAACACAATTAAAGGAAAACACCTAGTTACCTTTTTAGCGTTAAATCTACGATAAATCCTCTTCTAGAATATAACAATCTTCCTCCGGATTGTCCACAAAGCCTTCACCATCATCATCAACACGTGCCAACAATAATAACGATCCTAATTAATAATCTAGCGCATAAAACCACGAAAAGATGGAAATAAAATATAAAACTTACAACGATTGAAGAATAGATTGGCTAGGATCGATCTAGGAACGAAGATGAATGATTAATGATGAAGAAAAGGGGAAGAAGGGGCACGAAACCCTAGGTAAAAGGCAGCCACCAAACGGCACAAAGGAGAGGAAGAGAGGAGAGAATTAGGTTTAGGGTTTTCAAATAAAAGAAAGGGAAGGAGGCTAGGTTTAGCTTGGTATTTATAGAGAAGCTAATGGGCACTAGGGTTTATTTAGAAAATAGGCCCAATAAGAAATAATAAGGAGGATTTGGCCCAACAATTAAGTTATACTAACATTAGGTATAACTTAGACAAATAAAATAAGGATTTCCGAGAAATAATTAATTAACTCGAATAAAATAAATACCCAAAATTCTGGGGTGTTACAGTTTGTTTGGTACTGTCTCAACCTGAAGTGTGAGTATATGCATGACAATTCAGATTGAATGAATTTTCTTGCTAAACATGTGAAGTTAGTTGATGGTCCAGAAGTACTATAATGATTAGAATATGTAGTGCAAATCTAAGATGGGAATGTCAATCCATACAATAAGATAATTTAGCAATGAAAATAATTGAATATATTAAGTTGATCATTATTCAATAATGAGCACCGCTACACTCTTTTTTCTTTCGACTAGATTTGATTTATTCTAATGGGTGTTTCATGACCATCCGGATTGTTGAGATGACAATTATTATAGACATATAATATTATGTCAACTATTGTAAGAATTGAAGTTAATTATATCCTATCAGAATTGCGAATGTATTATTTAAAATGAAGATTCAAGTGTCATCATGAATGACTACATACATATTGTAAGTTCTAAAGAAATATGAAGATGAAAGTTATCAAGATTTGAAGAAATCAAGCTTATCAACTTTGATGGGTTCTATTTATCGATCGAGAAGTCACGCCAGAGTAAGGATCATTTCAAGATATATCAAGTTATGTAATCATGAGGGGGAGTAAATACGTGTTGTACTCTTTTTCCCTTAACCATGGTTTTTCCCACTGGGTTTTCCTGGTAAGGTTTTTAATGAGGCAACTTCACCAGCGTATTTACAGGAATGAACATCCAAGGGGGAGTATTGTAAAACTTATTGTATGGATGCCCACAAGTCACAAGTATTAAGAATGTCTTTAAATGTAGGATGTTTCCAGACTTGCCCTTCTACTTTCCGAGCACATAACTCCCATTTATCTTCATGTATATATACCCCTTTATGTTAATGAGAAATACACATCTTTCCACCATCTCTTACTTACTTCTTTATATTTTATAACAAATGTCAAATTGTTTTCAAAGAAGACTTTAATTAGATACATACATGCATACATACATACATACATACATACATACATACATACATACATACATACATACATACATACATACATACATACATACAGCAGTTGTAAAACGAGTATCAAGGTAAATTTTGTAGCATTCTATAAGCGATTAAGCGATTAAGCGATATTTGTTACTACATATGATGATATCATTCACAACACTAATTAATCATTTAATTGCTACCCTTAGAACTTAAAAGTATACAAAATAAGTTTCATTTTTTTTTTAATAAAAAGGAATAATTTCCTACTTCCTCTAAAATGATCCTTGTTATCCATTTTGTATTGGATGTATTACTCGGTTGTTACTAATTTCTATTTTTGATAAGGTTTACACTAGTAGACAAGTATATATGTGAGTAACTTAATTTTTGACGCGTTACAAGCTTACAAGTTTTGACGACTCATTAATATTTGGTTGAGATATTGTGAAGAAGGAAAGTAGTTTGGAGAATTAGTAAATGTAAATTACATTTCCTTATTCTATAATCTAAAAAACCGTGCAAGCACGGAATGTACAATGTTGTCGTCAAGTAAAAATGGATGAAAATTAAACCACTTTGGTATCTCAATAGTAGGCTTGTCGTTTATCTTAGAATAGCCTGATGGCTGACCCAATGATTTTAGAAATGATCCAACAAATTCCAGCTAAAATAAGATATGTGGGGATGGGAGGATGAGCACAGAATATCTTAATATTTTTTTTTTGTATAATTTCATAAGATAAGATGTGAGGATCCACGGGTTACACGAGTTCAGATTAGAGTAGGCGGTGGGCCATGTCGTGCCGGCCCGCGCCCCGGTCCGTCGTGCCAACCCCAAATTTTGGTCCGGTCTAGGCCCGGTCCGTCGGTCCACTGGGCCGTGCCGTGCCTGGCCCGACCACCTCTACCCGCTGCCGCAGCCCGGCCATTGGCCCGGGAAAATCGGGCTCGTGCCGTGCCTGGCCCGTGGGCTCGGTCGTGCCTAACCCGAGCCGGCCCAATGTAATTTTTTTTAAAGAAAAAAAATTTGATTTTTTAATAAATAAATTATGAATAATGAATAAGAAATATTAATAATGATTTAAAAATATATAATTTATTAGTTACTTAATTAATAATGTATAATCAACTAAATATTAATGTAATTAATTATAAATATTAACGTAATTAATTATAAATTCGAATAAGACCCCGTGCTTGGGTCGTGCCGCCGTGTCAGACCCGCCGTGCCTATCTCGGGTCGTGCCACCCCGTGCCTGTGCCGGGCCGTGCCTTGGCACGGGGATTTCTCTATTAGCCGCGTCGTGGCCCGCCTCCCTACCCGTCGTGCAGGACCCGTGCCAGCCCGAACTTTCGCTCGGGCTCGTGCCGTGTTGGGCCGGATTCGTGCCGGACCCGTGCCGCCCGTCGTGCATTTGGCCCGACTGCCAACTCTAGTTCAGATCCATCTTCTAATGCATTTTCTTTGTAGTCTATGTCGTATAAGACGGTTGTATATCGTGTAATTTTGTAAAATGTGACCATTTTTTAGTTAATAGAGAATACATTTTGCTAATAGTTATCACCTTGAAAAAAAACAGTCATTTTTAAATCATAAAAAGTTGCAACTATTAATCACAAAATGGTCACTATTTGTCAAAAAGTAGTCACTGTCAATTGGTTGCATTGTGCAACCTTCTTAGAGAAGCATTTGCGTTTTCTGCGGTGTCAACTCTAACATGATTTATGTACCCAAAAAAAAACTTAATCTAAATATTACTTGTGTATATAAATGGTCATAATTGTAAGAGTTACGAAGTATATAACAACTATTACACGACTATTAATCAAGGATCAACTAATGGATCAACTAATGTAAAAAATAAGGTTAAACTTTCTCTTCTTTTATCTATTTATATGAATTTCTTCACACTTTCACTCCCCTTCACATATGAGGTGGCAACTAGACCTCACTTTCAGCTGTCCAATTTTCTATTCATCCAGGTTTCAGTTAAAACCAATTGCCAATAGAGAAAATAACTTATTATCTCGTATAAAGTGATAAACTTTTTTTTATTCATATAGGAAACTTACATGTAAAAATATATAAAAATTTTCACACTTTCATGTAAAGGGAAAAAGAAAACCAAAAGTTTGTTCTCTTTTTTTTTCAACACTACTAAAGGTCATGTTCTTTGAATCTAAAATTACTTATATTACCTATAAGTTTATTTACGAAAATTATATTACCTGTAAGTTTAGTTTAAATTTTAAATATTCAATTTAATTAAGATCAGACTAGTGAGTTCAGTTTATATCCTATAAATTCATTTAAGAAAAAATTCAGATCTTATGTGTTCTATCCAGAAAAAAAGATCACAAAAATTAAAGTTGAAAAAACATGCCCTAAGTTCTATCAGGACAATGAGTGACGGAGTCCGAACTTTAATTTAACGAGCGAAAATGAGTAACATTAAAGGTAGACTAAAAAAATGTTAAACTAAAATTTCGAATTTTCATACGTAGTAAGGGTGAGCTCCCCTTCTACCCTTCAACTCCTTTATTGACTATATTATTTTTATTTATTTATTTTATTTGTGATTTTAGTAATTAATTTATTGTTAATAATTATTTATTCATTTGGTATTTATTTAAAACGCGTGTATTCGTCTTAAATGTAAAACGAGCCTAATATATTCATTTGGGATGAATAAGACAAAAATATAATGAATAGAAAAATAATTAAAAAATTTGTTTTATATGCCCATGTTAAATGATATTGAACACATTTTAATATTAACATATATAACCTCGTCTTAAGGAAGGCTAGTTGTACAACTTTTGTTTTGTTGTTAGTAAGTTACCCTATATTTTATTTTCGGATAATGAGATAACTCAGAATTACTATCTAATCATCAATTATGCAAGGGGTAAATTAATAAGTATCGACCCTTTTATTTTTATTTTTTCAGTTCAAATGAGCGGCAACATAACAAATATCTTATTCTATATTTTATCATTTTAACAATTTTCCATTACTTTATTTAAGACAATATTATTAAAAAAGGTGGTGTGTTTTTATATTCCATTTGTGATAATATATATTCAATCCACC
>JAIUZE010011962.1:0-49035 GCA_022085475.1 Heliosperma pusillum | reverse complement strand
CCTTGCGTTGAGTGGGAGATGTGATAAAGAGACAAGAGAATCGGTGACGCACACTTGTGTCAGACAAGTGGGAGATTGTTGGAGTAGGAGTCCTCCACAATAGTGCGCCACATAATAAATCTTATCAAGAAATATAATTGGGATATTTATTGACTATATATATGATTAGTCAGTTGATTAACGTAAATCAATAACAGTTGGCTTACTAGAGTTTGACGTTATTGTCGTTTGACGGCGGTGATCAACTGATCCCTTTCGGTCATACCTAAAGGATGAAATCCAAATAGTAATTAATTATTTGTATACGATACAGTTAATTAGTACATTACATATATTCGATATGTACGAGAGTTAATTGTTAGAAATTGAGTTAAGAACTCAAATTCGATTAAGCTTATTTTCAATTATGCGATAATTGACTACTAAATTTATATCTTATTTTAATACGATTAAATAAGATTTAACTTAGTAATTAATCGTTAAATTACTAAATTAGTTGAGGTTTTGAGATAGAGGTAATTAGTTAATTATATTTACAAAGAGTTGTAAAATAAATTAACTAAGCATTGTGTGACCCATTAGATATTGATATAATGGTAGAATACTACTTAAAATGTTAAGTACATATTATTCATTTATTTGTGTCATATAATTGTTAGATGATCAAATTAACACTTAATTATACAAGATAATTAAGCATATGATTAATAAGTATTTGTGGGACAAATATCAAAAATCAAAATGGATCAAAATAGGCCTCACATGGCCGGTTATAGTGTAGTGGATGGTGATGATGGTTGCTCTTATTCATACTCAAAAACAACATGTGATTATGACATGAATAGTAAACCTAAAATCATTTTACTCACTACAACACACCACCACTTTGCATGGCAATAAAATAAGAAGAAAAATCACTCTTTTGGTGATCATAGGGGCCGACCCTCTTGGCTATAAATAGAACAATTGTTGTTCAATTTATCACTAGTTCATTCTTGCTTATTTCATACATCTCTAAAAAACTCTTCTTCTCTCTAAAAACTCTCAAATACTAATATTTCTTAAGTATTACTAGTGTAGTAATATAGTCTAATATTAGTAGTATAACATCTATCTTATTATCTAGTTAATAATAAGGGTAGATTATTTGGTGTCATCTTGGTGCAACTAGAAGGAGGTCTTCTATTTTGGAGATTATTCTTGTTCATCCATACATATAGCTCAAGAACAACAAGAAGGAGTTCTTGTTGTGCCCATTTAATTTCCATATCAATGTGAAGAAATTTCTTCTTTTATATAAATGTCTTTATATTTGCATGCATGTTACATAGATCATTAAATATTAAATTAACAAGTAATTTAGTAACTAATTAGAGGAGTCTAATTAAGGTCTATGGACTTTCACCATATGTATTTGGTGTAATGATCAACGAAAATAACATAATATTTAAATTTATCATAAGAAGGAAAGGGAGATGTCCATACATCGGAAAATATTTAGTCGAGAGGAGTAGTGGAAATTAACGTGGACGCTTAAAAAACTAACTTGTGACTTTTATTAATATCACAAGAATTACAATTTGGATAGTTTAAATACGGAATTTGTAAAGATAAGTTATTGTGTAAATAAGATAGGATAGCGTTGGAGGGATGCCCCAATTTGTGGTGTCAATCGACGGAGGAAGAAGTAGTTGTGAGATAGACTTTGGGAGACGGTGGATACCATAAATAGACGTCGTCTTTAAAATTGCCTTGAAGAAGCAGATGACCCGTGCGGATATCCTTAAAAACAAAGGAAGAAGAAGTGAATTTAAGTTTAGCTTTGTTATCGTGGCAAAATTTAGAGACGGATAAAATTTTACAAGATATATGGAGAACATGTAAGACAACGGAAAAATTCAAGGAGTAAGAGGAAGAGGGAAGAAGGAATGTACCTATGTCGGTGATAAGAAGGGATGTACCATCGCCAATGCTCACATTATCGGAACCATTGTAAGGTGTGTGAAGGGATAGATTCGTTAAATCGTTTGTGAGGTGGTGACTTGCACGACTGTCAACAATCCAGGGACGAGTGAAGGAGGTAGTGGTGGCAGCGGCCGTGTAGGCTTGAGGTGTAGCACGGTTTTTATTGTTAGTGTTATTGGTGGGGCGTGGAGGGGGTAAGTCGGGTATGAGGACAGTGAGAAAGTCGCGTTTAAATTTACGACAAATAGCGAGGTAGTGACCCAAAAATTTGTAGTATTGGGAGCGACCTTTAAAGGGATTTTGAGAGTCATTGGTAGACGATTAAGTGGGTGTGGGTAGGAGAGGTGATTGAGTGGGTGGGCGATTGTAGAACCGGTTGTAGGTAGGTCGGACTTGGGCAGCAAGAGCCGTGACAGGGTAGGCCGGTGGCGTGACTGGTTGGGAACCCCATGTGAGATATTTGGTGTTTTCTAGATGATGACTCAGTCGCCCCGCCAGTGGGTCGGCCGCTGGTCTTCCTGTCGGCGCTGGTCACAAACCCGGCTGAGAGACCCTGTCGGCCTTTTCTTTCTCTTTTCTCACATGCTTTCGTTTGTAACAACTCTTACGGCTGGGAGACCCCTATAGGCCTTTTGTTTCTGTTTTCTCACATGATTTCATTTGTAACGGCTCTTATGCTTCGTTTACGTTATAATCTTATGAAATGACATAGAATATTTATGTATGGGTTCTATCGTAACGACTCTATTGTGCTTATGCATATGTTAGTGGGGATATAACGATGTTGTTGGGAGGCGAGCGGATTATGTTGATGGACCTGTCCATCAAATTTTGTATCCTTGCGAGCTTTGTGTCATTGCTTGTAGCGTACTTGCTTGTATTTATGTTGACCCCGTCTTCCGTGTGGTTTAGCCGAAAGATGGTACTTGTGCTCTTTCTGCGTCTTTAGTATGGTTTAGCCGAATTTGAGGTACTCATATTCCGTTGGATCGATGGAGTCTTGGATGTAAAAATTTATCGCATGTCGAATTGGGAGGCATTATCCCGAGAGTCCGGGCAGATTTAGAATAAGACTTCTTTCATGTCGTCCTACCGGAAGGATTAGATTCTTGAGTATGCACAACGTTTATCGCATACCGTTCAGGGAAACGTTTATCCCGTGGACTTTTTCGTCTTGTTTGTGTTGCTTGCAAAGTACATATGCTAATACGTTTATCACATGATGGTTTGTTGATGATGTTTTGGATTGTTGGATGCCTATTATCGTATTGAGTGTCTTGTGTCTAGCCTCTTTGATTATATGGTTGCTAGCGGTGAGATGCAAGCCATTAGTAGCGATATAGTTGTCAAGGCTAGTCTTCCCAAATTTTGTTTATATGATTATTATATCGTTGTTACTTCTCACATACTTATGTCATTTTTATAAAATGTTATCTTTGTAATTGGCATGATGTTTATACATGTATCATAATGTATGCTTATATGCTTTAATCAAGTATTTTTTTTCATGTTATATACCTGAGAGATCCCCGAGTTACTCCCCACTGACTGTGGCATTCATTTTTAATGAATGAACATGTTGCAGGTTGGTGTTTGCATGGGGTTTTGACGAGTGAGCTAGCGAGTGTTGTATTTACAACAATTGAACTTCATGTTGTAGTCTTATTAGAGTTTTATTATTCTATTTGTGTATTTATCGAGTAATCGAGATCCCTTACAATTACTTAAGTTACATTTTATATAAAAGATTTATGAAACTAAGTTTAGGCTCTTGTGATTTAGTGACATTCTCGGTTTTTCTTTTAAAATTTTCAAAATCTCGTATTTCCGCTGCAAATTATGTGTTTACTTTATTGTATTATCGTGGGGTGTCACAACTGGTATCAGAGCTATAACGCTCCCGACGCACATTCGTTCACCTCAACCTTTAATAACATGACCAATGAATAACGAATGAGAGATTGTTAAACTTAAGGACCTAGGGTGGTAGTCTTTAGTGTGCTTTCTTCTTGTTACGTTTTAACTTGTTTGTTGATTGTGTTGAGTGACTTTATGCATGCTTTGACATACCGTCTTAAGATTGACCATGTGATGGCTAGAAGAAGTACCCCTTTGTTGATGATTGAAGGTTGGCTAGCCTAATTGAAGCGCATTTCTGTCTCATCAAAGATCTTTCTTGCTCGTAGTGTACTTTGCTCTCTTCTTTTTATCTCGATGCTTCGTCATATTGTAATTCTTCTCTCCTTGAAAATTACTCTTGTTACTTTTCCCGACCTTAATTACCTTGGTATCGTGCCCTTTCTTATGACATCTTCTGGATATCTTCTCCATTTGTTTTGTGGTGTATTAGCCTTAGTTGGAAGAATTTTGGACTTTGAGAAAGTTGTGTGTATTTGAGCTTCACCCTTTATTGGTGAGTGATGCAGTCTTTGGAGAACTTATTGTGGTATGCTTGAGAGAATTTAGTGCATAAATTCTTGCCATGATTCGTGTGTGAATGGTACATGGCATTTGATGCTGCAAGGCTATACGAGTTGTCTAAGACCTTTGCGTTTGCAGTGACCTAACCTTTTGAATTTAGAAGTTTGATTATATTAGTGTTGCCTTGTGGATCATGCCTATGTGAGATTAGCTAGTGTATGTTTTGTATAGGCTTGGTGGAAAAGTGTTTTAACTCCTTATTCTTGGGTTTGAGCTTGTGACCTTGCCTAATGGTATCGGAGACTCCCATGAAGTGGTAAAGCGATATGATAGGTTGAAACTTGTTACTTGAGGATTGGTTATGGAGTAAAGTTTAATGGTGTTGTACTTGGGTATAAGTTACCCCGTTGGCAATATGAGTCGCAAAGAACCTAGTATAGATAAGTCTTCGTTAACCTCCGGGTTTAGAATCCTTAAAGTTGGTTTTGAATTTTGGAGTTAAAAAAATATTATTATTCCCGAGTTGCGATTACACTTTTGGGGATTCGTGGTATGTGAAAGGATGAATGATTTTGGAAGTAAGTGGTCAATTTATCGATATCATGAGGGTACCCTATTTTAATGAGTGGTGGTAGCGTGATCCCTTATTAAGGGCTTTCATTAGAGGGATAAGTTCATATGATATTACCCTAGGCGTGAAAGAAGGACTTTTTTTTACTTGTGAATGACTCGTTTTTGGAGTTTGGTCATTTTTTATATAAGGCCCTAGATACTTATAGGTGTGACTTTGTTGGATAAAACCTTAAGTTATGGGAATTGCTTGAATTAAACCTTCTATTTTCCTCGTGCCATTATCCTTCTTCCTTCCTTTCGTTTAAATTTTATTAAGCCTGTTCTTTAAGAACATGTGTTCTATTATTGTTTTCCTTATTTAGCTATCTTCATAGCTCTACTATTTGCTTCAATCGCTTGCTTTTGACCATATATCTTTATCATTCCTTTATTTCAATCTCATATCTTTTCGCATTTCCTTCCTTGAGATTTCCTAGTGTTTCATATCTCGTAGTTGCATTCTCCCTTCTCTGGCGAGGAAGTTGTCTTGTTAACTGGTGTAAAGAGTTAGTGAATTGTGTCTTGAGGATGCTTGGGCTATGGTACCTACCCGTTTAGTTGATCTAGTTTCGTATTGATTTTGATCATATGATTTGAGTTAAACCTTAGGTTGAACCAAGTAGTGGTCATGTACCTTCTTGGTGGCTTTAGACTTCCGAGCATGATGTTGTAGTGCTCCCTCGAGTTTCGTGTTGATCGTGGTACTATTTTTCCCTTGTTGAGTTTTATAATAATGTACATGGAGATCATTTGGGGATTTGTTGTCTCTAAATGTTGGATTTTGGCATAGATTTCACTTTGCGGTTATTAGAAATGGTGACAAACGTTTAAGGAATATTTTCGTAAAAAGATCGATGAATGTGAATTTTAGATGGGTTAGATGATTTGAATAGTTGTCTCATCACCATGTGTTTGGAAATTGATGTGGTTTGGAATCAGTACTTGATCTTTCTTGAGGTATTGTGCTTTGAGGATGAGAAATTTCATTTTAAGGTTAGGATGAGAAATTTCATTGTGGGTGGTAGTAGATATGGTTTTCTAGATGTGATTACTTATGCTGGTGGTTTCAAGTAGAGTTATGATTGAATTAAGGATGTTAGAGTGTGTTAAAGAATCTTTCATGTGGATCATCTATTGTAGATTTTACCTGGTCGATAGACCTTAGTTGATGGTAGTTGGATATTAGATATTTGGGTTAGTGGCTTTGGTCATGTGATTGTGAAGAAGGTGTGTAAAATCTAATGATTGGAATGGATAAGGTGTAACTTGGGTGAAGTTTCATTCTTTCGAGGACTAGCCTATTAGTAGAATTGGTGATGTCGATATGAGGAAGTTCTGAGTATTAATGTAGCTGTAAGATAGGTTTGTAAAATTGCCCGAGAAGTCGATCATGATGACTTTGGTATTTGGAGTAGAGTGTTTAGCTTTCCCTCTTGCATACGCTTTGTTTACCTTGGGTGTAAGCTTTATCTTCTATTCCTCTGTTATCCATCTTGATAAGCCTTCTTTCTGGAATAATGTATATCTTTGTTTATCATTCACCTGTCGTTGCCCCTCAAGTTGATTCTTTGTCGATTTGCTACTCCTAGGACTTCATCCTTTATATATTCCGCTATGGCTCATTTCAATAAGCCTTTTGGTTGGTATATATTCTTGTCATCGCTATAATTTTATGCTTGTGGATCTTTTTATTGACTCTATTGTGATTTTTTTAATCCTAAGAGACTGATTTATTTCATTTTGCTTGTTGTGTGTATATTTATTACCATGATTTGTGATTGAGATGCTCAAATTACTTTTATGTGTGTGAAATGTCTAGTTGTCTTGCGTTTGCGCTTTGAGAAAATTTCCAAATTTTTAAGTTGAGTTTCAAATTTATATTTTTATAAGAGTTTTAGAAATGGATTTTTCTACTTTCATTTTGCGAAAATTGATTTATGTTACTATTATTTTGGATTTTGCGTTTGGTGGGATGCTATGACTCGTCATTGGAGATGTCTAATAACTAGTTCCGCGCCTATCAGCGTATGGTTTTATTTTATTTTTATCTTTGCTTTGAAATGTTAGTGTTGTTGTGTGCACGACAAGAGCTATTTCGTTCCACAGAAAGAGACTGGCACCTTCGAAAACGTTTCTTATACATTTTTGGAAAATGTCTTGTTTTTCAAATATCATTCCTTGTAAATGTTTTGATATCAATTTTGAGAAACCGATTTTTGTCCTGTAACTTTTGTTTTCTACTTTCAAGTTTCGAGGACAAAACCTTTAAACGGTGGGGTGATTGTAACAACCGCTGATTTAGCAATTAGATTTTATTGATATTTAAATATAATTATTATTACTATTAGTTAGACTTAAGCTTAGACTTAAATACGATTTTAGCTTAATGGGTAGAAAACGTGTCGTTTCCTTCCGTTTTGAGCCCATAATCGAGCTATACTCGAAATTCAAGTGGGTCAATCCAATATGAGATTTGGACTTTCTTTTATTCACCTTCATAAATAAAATTCACCATTTAGGGTGTGTTTGGATAGGAGGATTTGGAGGGAAAGGAAGGGGAGGGAAAGGGAAGGGTGATAAATCCTTTGCTTGTTTAGCAAAATGAAGGTGGAAGGATTTGGAGGGGAGGGAATATATATCCCTCCATTTTCGTCCTCTAAGCCAAATTATTTCTCCACCAACATTGACAAGATTTGGAGGGAAAATCACCTGCTCCATTCTCCCTCCCCTCCTCTTCCCTCCATTTCCTTTCCCTCCTTCTCCCTCCCCTCCTTTTCCCTCCACTTTCCTTAGCCATACACACCCTTACTTCTCCTTCCTCCTCAACGTTTCAACAGCTATGCATCTTACGCATGAACCCAAACCTCAAATAAACCACCATAACTTTATGATTTTTTCTACCAATGTTCCCCTCTCATTCATCTGTTCCTTTTGATACAATAAAATCTTATCTTCCCCCAACTTTAATAAATTTCATCTTTTAGAACTAATCTTTTGACGGCCATAATTTCTTCGTTTTTTTACCGAATTTTATTCCGTTTGGTTTTCCGAAATCCTCTCACCTTTCTCTTTTTTTCTAGATAAGAAAATATTGGTTTACCGAATTTGAACTTTGATTTAAGACCAATTTTTCAGATTATAGTCAATTTCTTCTTATCTGCTTTCTAAATATTGTTAAAAAGGTGAATTTTGAAAAGTTGGGTCAAGGGATCCGTTGATATCGTTGACTTGCTTGAGGATTGCTTATTTGAAGTGCTAAAAAGCAATGTAAACGGGTACTCGATGTCGCATTTATGTGTCCTTTATGTGTTTTAGGGTAGTAATTTTGTTAAAGATGAGTTATTTGTTAATTCTTGACTTGACTTTATATTTATATGTAGAATTGTGGGATTTTATTCAATTGTCTTAAAATGGTGGATGTTGGTAGTATGAATACTATCCTATCTTCTTGTCATGTAAATATGTGTTCGAGTCAACTAATGTTGATGTAATTAGTCCTTTAATGTTTATGTTGGAAGATTGGTTACCACTTGATGGTTCAAATGTTTTTTTATGACGGATTTGGGTTTGGGTTTTGTATGCTTTAAAGAGGGTTTTGTGTTCAATTTCGGGGCAGAGAACCAAAGCCTGCCAACCAGCCGCCGGTGGTCTGGCTATCTGGGAACCCCGTGCTTCACTTTGGAACATTTTTCGAACATAGAGGGTCTTAGCTGGTCGACAGGCCGCTGGTGGGCCGATCGTTTGGGAGTTCCTTTAAGTTGGTTTTACTTTTTGGACTTGAGTATGTGTCCCTGCCGGCCGACCGGTTGAGAGGCCCTTGTATGATTTATTGAAAAATATAACTTGCCCTTAGTCCCCAACCGACCGGCCGCCGGTGGCCTTACCGGCTGGGAACCCCCCGTGAGATCTTTGTGTTTTCTTGATGGTGCCTCAGTTACCCAGCCGGTGGTGGGGCGGCCTCCGGTCATCTACTCGGCTTGGAGATTCATGTATCCCTTTTGTTTCTTTATTTTTTCTCCCAAGATTTCATTTGTAACGGCTCTGATGGTTTGTTTACGGTATAATTTTATGAAATGACATATAATATTTATGTATTATTTATATCTTATCTCACGTTATACTATTATGAAATGACGTATAACGCCTATGTTGGTTTGTTTACGTTATAATGTCATTTGACTCTTGTATAACTTGAGTAGTCGATTGGGTCTTGGTTGTTGGATGGTATTGAACTCTCATTTCCCGTTTTTACCCTATACTCTCATTCTATGGTGCTTATGCATATGTTAGTGGGGATATGCCAACGTCCTTGGGAGGCGAAGGCATTGCGTGGCCGTCAAATGTTGTATCCTTGCGAATTGGTGTCATTGCATGTATAGTATGTGCTTGTATTATCTTGACCCCCTCTTTCGTGTGGTTTAGCCTTAAGATGATGCTTATGCTATTTCCGCCTCTTTTATGTGGGTTTAGCTAAATTTGAGGTACTAGGCTTCCGTTGGGTCGATCAAGTCTTGGATGCGAAGATTTATCGCATAACGACTCAGGGGGGTTTATCAAAATTTTCTTGCCAGGTTTAGACTAAGACTTCTTTCTTGTCGTCCTACCAGGAGGATTAGAGTATTGAGTATGCGAAATTTTATCGCATACGGTTCTAGGAAACGTTTATCCCGTGGAATTTTTTGTCTTGCTTGCAAAATAAAAATGCAATTATGTGTCATTTAACGTGAGAGTATGTTTGATTCACACGATGGTTTGTTGATGGTTTTTGGATTATTTGATGCCTATTATCGTATTGTGTGTTTCGTCTCTAGTCTCTTCGATTATATGGTTGCTAATGGTCAGATTCAAGCCGTTCATAGTGAACTAGTTGCCAAGATGAGTCTTCCCTAGTCTTGTTTATATGATGATTATATCGTCTTTACTTCTCACGTGCTTATGTCATTTTTATGAAATGTTATCATTGTAATTGGTGTATAATAATGTATGCTTATATGCTTTTCTCATGATTTGTTTCATGTGATATGGCTGGGAGAACCTCGGATTACTCCCTAGTGACTGTGGCATTCATTTTTAATTAATGAACGGGTTGCAAGTTTGTGTTTGTATGGGGTTTTAACGAGTGAGTTAACGAGCGTTGTATTTACAACGATTGACCTTCACGTTGCAGTTTTATCGGAGTTTTTTTTTATTCTACTTGTATATTTATTGAGGGATCGACAACTGTTACATTTACTTAAGTTACATTTTATATACAAAGATTTATGAAACTAACTTTTGGCTTTTGTGATTTAGTGACATTCGCGATTTTACTTTTAATGTTTTTAAAATCTCGTATTTTCCGATGCAAACTATGTATTGACTTTATTGTATTATCGAGGGTGTCACAAGTTGTGTTGCATGGTTTGTGTTTGGGTGCTACCCATGAAGATTTCAAGTTGTCAAATGATGAATATATGCTGGATTTGATGTTGTATTGTGCGAAATGTTAGTTGTAATTCTAGTTTAGATGTTAAGTGTTGCTTAGAAATCGTTTTAGTTTCTTTTTTGCCCAAAGTCGACCGACGTTATGCTCATGTCGATCAACCTATATCGCAGGCTGAACGACCTATGCTCAGTTCGGAGTCCGTATGATGATATGGCATCCGTTTTACTATATCAACTTTGTAAGTGTGTATTAGCATATGTGATATGATTGTTTTTATTGTTTAATCTTTTCGTGGTCACATATATACCATGTTAGATCTATTCACACGTTTATATACTTATATATTTCCCTCACATGCTTAATTAACGGTTCTAAAGTATGAATTGGCCATGATTAACATGCTTATCATTATATTGCATTTTCTCATGTTGTATTCATATGTCTTATTCAAATGAGCTTCAATTCGTATGCCTTGATTGGTCATTGTAATGATGTTTATTTGGTTGGAGTCGAACTCTCATTATTATAGTGTGCCCTCATTACTTGATTGGACTAAAGGTCTACGTAATGAGAGTACATGTGTTTGGAGGATGATTTCGGGTAGTGCTCAGTCATTTAAAGATATCACTTAGTCGAGTACTAGAGTATAGTACTCGGACATATAAGCATACCACTGTCCGAGTATCACTATGTAGTATTCATCCTTTTTGTGTTAGTGAGAATATGACGACGTTGTTGGGAGGCGAATGCGTGGCGTTGATCGACCCGACCGTCAAATGGTGTATGCTTGAGAGGTGGTATCATTGCATGTAGCGAACTTAATTGTTTTATCTTGACCTCCTATTCTGTGCCGATAAGCCGGATTTGGATGCTTGAACTTTTTCCACCTTTTTCTTGCTGTTCTGCCGAATTTGGGGTACCCGGCTTCCATACTGTCATCCAAGTCTTGGATGCGAAATGTTTATAGCATCTCGAATCGGGAAACATGCATCCCGAGAGTCTGGCCAGGTTTAGACTAGGCCGTATTATATTATCGCCATTTTACCGGGACGTTTAGAGTCATGAGTATGCGAAACGTTTATCGCATACAGTCTCGGGAAAACTTTATCCGGTAAACTTTTTTGTCTTGCTTGCATAAACCGATGCTAGTACATTTCATTGACTGTGAGAGTAAGTTTGATTCATATGTCGGATGAATATCTTCATATGTTGGTTGGATATGATTTGATGTATGCTTGGATTGTTGGATAACTTGAATTGTGTCGTTTGTCCTGTCTCTAGACTCTTTGATCATATGGTTGCTAATGGTGAGATGCAAGCCACCTAGTAGCTATATGGTCGCCAAGATGTATCTTACCTAGTATTGAAGTCTATCATCGTCGTGTTCCCGATTTGTCCCATATGTATATGTTATTGCCTATTATTCTCTCACATGATTCATATATGATGGTTTATCTATTTTATCATTGTCTTAATGTTAATTATGATCGCATTATGTATTAAGTTATATTTACTCATATGTTATGGATTCTACTTCAATTTCTCATAAAGGAATATGGTGTATTGTTTTATTTTATGCGTGTTTTAACTTTTAATGATTGAACAGGTTGCAATTTGGTGTTTTATAGGGGTTTTGACGAGTGAGCTAACGAGCTTTGTGCTTGTAACAATTCACCCTTAGCGTTATAATTTATAGCAGTTTTTATTATTCTGTTTGTGTATTTATCAAGGGATTGAGATACCTTGCATTTAATTAAGTTACGTTTTTGTATAAAAGATTTATTAAACAAAGTTTTGGTTTAATTATTTAGTGACATTCGTAGTTTTGTTTTGAATGTTATTCAAATCTCGTATTTTCGCTGCAAATCTAAGTGTTTACTTTATTGCATTATCGCAGGGTGTCACAAATCAAGTAATGGTTATCAAAAGACTGCGTAGCTACGATGATTATGAAATGCAAACATCATTTTGAAAATATAATCCTAACCATGTGAATCCCGCTCTAGGTGGTTTAATTCATGTGTTTAACTTCGCCGAAATTGTTTTAGCATGTGAGATGTTCATTCATTATAACATAAAATAAACAAACAAGGTTCAGGGAAAGAAAAAGAGGCGTTAGGAACTATCATTACAACTCCCGCGTCATCGCCACAAATCGCACTCCAAACTATAATTAAACTACAACTCAATCTAATTAAAATTTTATCTGCACATGACACAATTTAAATAAAATTGACCCATAAAAGAATAATTATTACAAGTGACTTAATAAAAGATAAGATACAAATATATATTAAAATATGATATATCAAAATAAGTCTATAATTTGAATATAAACCCATTCTATAAGTTAGACAATTTAGTTTACGTTAGACAAACTAGATTAGGCTATTAATTATTTAAACTAAAAATATATTAAATTTCATAACTAAATTAAAGGCATAAAACAAATTATTTACAATTATTTCTTAAATTGGACTTAATCTATTTAAATTATTTATCAACCCATATTTATTCAAATAAACTGCATAGACCCGTGCACTGCACATAATTTTTTTTGTCAGAACAAACCCTTTAGTGCACGCGTTCTGTCATTATTAACCTTATTTACAAATTAGTAACTCAAAATGCTTAAAATAAATGGCTAAAAATTCTAAATATATTTATAAAAATTCTAAAATATTAAAATACATAATAAAATATTTTTTGCAAAATTAAAAGTAATCATTTACAAATTAAGCTAAATAACATCATAATTAGCTGATAAACTTAATTAAATGTTAATTATTACAAGGCTGTTCAGAATATGATAATAAAAGGTAGCATTTCATTTCACCTTAATTTAAATCATATTTTCTTTTGCCTTAATCAGTGAATATCATTGCAAAATTATTTTACAAATTAAATTAAGTTATTCACATTGTTTACAATCAAAAGATGATTAAATAAAAGAAACAACACAAAACTAACTATAATAAAACATGAAATAAATACCATTAGGTTAGCTTCATTATTCAATTTATATTGATTAATTTAACCAAAATGTTAAGCGAATAAAACGAACGTAAAAAAACAAACTAAGTACGATTTATTTATTTAAATCGAGTCAATCTATTAAAGTCAGTCACCTATCCATATTTACAAAATAGGATCAATGGACAATTATAGAGACACAAAAAAACCGAGACAAAGGTGAAGTTGGCCAAGTGTCACACGGTCGAAAATAGGTTGATTTTAATGGCTGTTTTAAACCAATTAAGTCATCAAATGCAAATAGATAGGTGCTGGGCACACATCTATACTACACGAGATATAGTCGAAGATGATAGGAATTGATTTTTTTTTTGACAAAGATTATCATCATTAAAAATAAATAAATAAAATTTACAAACGTGCGAGAATGATAAGCATCCTGCGAATCTCAGAAATCGTAAACCAAGACGCAATTGGTACGGGCGCTAAAGGTGCCAGAACTGCAGATAAATTTTTGGATGCAATCTGGAAGACTACATGGGAAACATTATGGGAATGAGATAATCGCGCTGAGAAAACTCTTGGGCCAAGAATGTTGAAGCAACATTAATAACAAGTGTTGTAACCAGACCCAAAACAGAGTCGGAGATAGTAATATAGAAACGGTGAAGAGCAGTGACACGATGAATAGTGAAGTAGTAATGGATACTTAAGATGTTAGGTGTTGAAGGAGAAGGAGTTTCTTGACATAATGGAAACCTGGAGGAGCAAAAGTGCCAGAGAGAAGATAATTGTGCATGTGAAGCTGCCAGTTGGTCAGCCACACTAAGGATTGTAACCGGGTTTAGTGGTGTGCCTTGAAAAATGATGCCATTCCGAACAGCTCAGATGGATTTAAGAACATAGAGAAAATACAGGAGGCTATTATCGCAACTAGCTAAGTCAGCGAAGAGATATTGAGAAATTCGCCTAGCCATCTTGTATCTTGTAAATGGAATAGTGTTGTCTGCAGCGGAATTAATCCCTAGTCTAGATGATCGCCAAATCCACTGAGTAAAAGGCATGATCAAAATAAGTGATCAATTGACTCCGACTGCTTCGAACAAAAAACGCAAAGAGTATTAATCTGAACACCACGGGAAGTTTTGCACCCCCAGGAGAAGGAGAAGGAGAAGGAGAAGAAGAAGGAGAAGGAAAATGATGTGAGAGTCGTGCTGTGAGGAATTTATAGCCAGTACGAATGGAGTAATTACCATCGTTCGTGAATTTTATGTAAATAAAATCATCAATATCCTGATGTCGAGGTTTCATGCAGATAATTAATTTTGCTGTGTTAGCGTGAAATAATTTATGAAGGATTCTGAAGAGTTGGCGCCTTCCCGTTGACCCAACGATCAGATAAGCTATTGACATAATTCCACTTACCAATTTCTCTAGAAAAGCCTGAGGAACAGGAAGCAACAGCACGACAAACACCAGACCATAAAAAAGATGGTTGAGATACCTTTGACCTTGGACAAGGAATCGGCAAATCCTTTTTATAACAAGGTGACATGTATTTTACGAGGATACTCGATGGATGAGTGTAAAGCCGCCAAAAAATCTCCAGAAGAAAGGCATGGTTAAGAGATAAAATATGCTTGAAAGCCATGCCAATAGATGCGAACGGTAACTGTAAAGATTGTTTTGGAAGCCCATGAATATGTTAATGTCGTAGATCATGTCGCCACGCGAAAGAAGAAATTAGCGCTTCAATTTTGTGGCCGATACCAACAAGAGGGGCAACAACCATAACTTGATTTAGAGAGGCAGTAAAGACCGAATTGATGATGATAAGCTTACTTGGCTGACTAAGATGGAGAGAAGACCATGCAATAACCTTGGTAGTGAACTTATCAAGAAGCGAGTGAAAATCACGGGTAGGCTTTTGGGGATGATAGAATATTGACTACACTGGCAAGTGAGCTTGAAGGGTACCGTTGAACAGTGGTCACCACCAAGGAATGCTGCAGTTCAATAGGAACACCTAGATAATTACCAATGCTATCCACCACTAGCATTTTAAGAATTGAAATAAGATGGGACTTGAAATTCTGCGGGTGTGTTAGGATTAAACTTAACAAATGACTTCCCCATATTTATCATTTGACCAAAAGCTTCCTCAAAACACTTGAAAAGGTCCCGGATATATTCAACGAAACTTGGGGAGGCTTTACAACTAATGAGAGCGTCGTCCGCATAGAAAAGATGAGATAAAGGAGGGTCGTACCTTGAAATTTTCAGTTCGTGAATAGAGCCAAGCTTCACTGCCTGCATAAGCTGACAAGACATAATTTACATACATAAAATAAACAGATATGGAGAGATGGGACCTCCTTGGCGAAGCCCATAAGATGGATGAAACGGTTGAGAGGCTTCACCATTAATAAGGACACTGTAGCTAACAATCGAGATGCATTCCCAAGTAATGGCTTGCCAGAACCAAGGAAAGCCTAGTTTTTTAAGAACCACCATATGAAAAGGCCACGAGACTTTGTCGAAGGCCATGCGCATGTCAAGCTTAAAAGAGGCGTAACAATTGGTTATGTGATACACGAGTTTCGCGATCCTTTCCAAACCATTGTGCACGGAATACCACGGCTTGAGAAACGAGGGACAAGCGTGAAAACACGCATTTGTGGAGTTGCCACCAACTTTTGTGGGAAGTTGGAACCGTTCAAATACTTTATGTCATGTCAAGACACAAATGAATGACATGAACACTAAGAACTCGTTACCCTTAGCATTCTATGTCTCGAATGACTCTCGTGGATGCCAATGAACACGGATGTTCATAGACATCTAAAGTAAGGGGTGAGGGTACGTATTAGGATGTTATTTTGAACGAACACGTAATCCCGCCCGCCTCGATAGCAGCCTCTACTAATGATTAGGATAACTCTTCTGTTATCGATGTGTTGTCGATTATAGGCATGCAATGCAACATCCACGTTTTAATCCTAGCATGTGAGCTTAAACTATGTCGGTTGAACATGTATTTTAGCATTTAATTATGTCGAATTGGGATTTAGGATTGATTTACATCTGAAAACAATTAATTAATTCATACAATGAATCATACAATACAACGATTAAATAGAACTATAAAAGAATATTACAACGTTCACGGGATCTATGGCGGAAATATGTTTAAAAGATTAATTGGAAGAAAGAAAACAAATAATGAAACTAGACGAAATCAGATTAGCAGTGATAATACGAAAAATAGTCAGTTAATTAACTAATTAAACTATGTCAAAGCGAACCAGAAACTTCAGAGACAGAAACCAACCCAGAACAGGCGCAGCAGGAGGTGCGTCCTCTAGAAGAGGCGCATCACTCTGTGTGTCTGTTCTTGAGTTCGGTTATGGCTGTGAAGCCAGAATCGCAAACAGTTAGTGTTCGTTGGTGATTTAAGGTTTTCTAATGATCTACAAGTCGAATTTAAGTGATTTAACAGATTAATTATACTAATTATATGAAAGACGAATCTAGAGATTTGATATGAAGAAATCTAACCTCTAAAGACACAAAATTTGATAGATCACAAAAACCCACTAATATTGATTATTAGGGATCTAAGTCAAGAACTAAATAATATGTAATAAGAAAAATAAAAGAAATAATGAAAGAAAAGGTTTTGAAACCGATTTTGACATAAATCCGAAATGAATCTCACATTAGATGAAATACAATAAAAAAAAAAGACGAGATTAAACACCCTCAGTCTTATATGTTGACGAAACGAGATATGAACTAAAATTACGATTTAGCGACAGCTTCACTCGAATGTAAAGAAAGTGCCTTCGTAAGAGGAACGATTGATTAATTAGGATTGATTATTGTTGAGTTGTTTAAATTGGTAGGTCAATGCAAAACGTGACGGGTATCCAGAAGGATCCATGCTTACGTGGTCGATTGATCAAGCACGTAGTTGTCAAAATGCTCAGAGCAAGGTCTAGAATGCAAAGAGAGAGAAAGAATTGGCGGAACACTCGTGTGCATTGAAAGTGTGCACGAATCTCTCCTTATATAGGGAGAAATCCGAAGAGTTTTGGAATAACTCGAATACAGAAAGAAATCTAGAAAATATTCCGAAAACAGATAAAACATCCGGGGAAGAGGCGCAAATGATGATGCACCTCTTTGAAGAGGCATAGCAGATGATGCTCCTCTTCCCTAGAGATTTCCTACCGCGGAAGAAGAATTGTGGGAGATATATATTTCCCTTTGAAAAGATATGAGATATATTTTATAAAAAAAGATAAAATTTGAAATATTAATAAAAAATTCAGAATATTTTTGTGTGTTCCGACTCGGACTTTTAAGACGGTTTATAGAAAATGAAGCGGTTTTTGACCAGGACTCCAAAATGACTCAAATGACTGTCGAAACGACCGTATCGGCAGGTAGATGACGACCAAGGGATAGACACAACTGGTTAAGCTGTCATTTGATGATAAACTTACGAATTGTCACAAATCGTTCCGCATACCAAATATGTGGCCCAATCATTAGTGGGTGGTTGGCGGAAGGTGCGGATTCGAGGTATCTACAGAGCCCCCACTTTGACTGAGGCTTGGACAAGGCAAAAGTCAAAGTATAGCCATCCATTCAATCAAAGATTACAACCTGCCGACTATGGCGACGCGAGGCGGTTCAAGGGGCTTGAACCAAGGACCTGTCGTCGGGAACATTTTCAGGTCCATCGTCGGGGAGGGTCAGTTGAAGTCCGTTAGACTACGTACGAAAGTTCGCCAGCCATAAAAAATAGTCATACCTGAGCATCTTCTTACTTGGACTTGAGGTTGCGATGTGAGGCTCGACAGCCGTTGCATTGGGCGCGTAGTGAGGCTCGCCAGCCTTTGAAAGGGCGCATGATGAAGCTTGCCAGCCATCGAAAGGGCGCGTGATGAAGCTTGTTAATCGCTGGGGATAAGGTGCGTAATGAGGCTCGCCAGCCGCTGGGGACAATGTCATGTGTGAGAATTGGCCTGTCTTTGTCTTCAGGTGAACTCTCGTTGGGAAAAGGGCGCGTGATGAAGCTCGCCAGCTGCTGAAAGAGGTGCGTAGGGAGGCTCGCCAGCCGTTGTAAAGGCGTATGTTTGTGAGAATCTTCCTGCCGTTGAATGGGCATGTTGTGAGAATCTTCCAGCGTCTGTCTTCAGGCGAACTCTCGTTGGAATAGAGTGTACGTGAGCATATGTCTGTGTCTGTCTTCAGGCGGACTGTTTCTGGGTAAATGCATGTTGAAGTAGAATTCTGTTGCGGAAAGGGTGTAAGTAATGAGGCTCGTCAGCCCTTGAGTGGGCGCGTGATGAAGCCCGTCAGCTGTTGTATGTGAGAATCTTCCTGCCGTTGAATGGGTATATTGAGAGAATCTTCATGCGTCTGTCTTCAAGAGAACTCTCATTCGGGAAAGTTATATATTGAAAAGGATTTGGGCCCATAAGCAACAAATTTGTAATAACCAAACTCCTAAGTAGAGCTCTGCTGGGGAAAGGGCGCAGCAAGAGCTGCAACTCCGTTGGGGGTTGCTTGAAACCGCTTGAAAAATTACTTGCCATTGCTTGAATTTACTGAGAATTGTTTGACGTGTTCAAATCGTTGGTGATTACTTGACGTGCTGAAACTGCTGAGGATTGTTTGACGTTGCTGAAATCGCTTGATTGCTTGATGTGCTGAAATCGCTGGGGAGTGCTTGCTAGATTGTGGCGAACAACATCCTGATGATACTAGATGGGCTCATGATTTATATGTCCGAAATTGGGAAGTCCCATGCTGAGATGATAAGCGCGGCACGAACTGCGATTCTTGGAGGGGATCCTTGACTGATTCTGGTAATCATTTGCTTGTCTCTTGTTGTTTGAATTGATATGAGAAGTGACGAATGATCGTCAATTGATGAGCCATTTGATCTTTTTAGAAGATCGAGGTGGCAGGGTCGAGCCCCCAACTTACCCCGAGATGTTGAAGTATAATTTTCCAATTTTTGGCTATTGCATAGGAATCCATGTGGCACTGTTTTGGCACTTAATGTTATAGAGAGTGGCCAGTCAGCTGAGGGCTACTGCCCTTGAGACACTCGTAGGCGGCCGGGAACGACAGGTATATATGAACTTCTCGTTCCTTGTTCATTTTGAAGAGAAATGATTTCTTTGTAAAGAGTTTTGGAGCGTGAGCTAGTAGAGTCTCGGGAGAAAATAGCTTGTTTGTTGAGGGAGCTAGAGGACAGAGACACTGAGATTGTCAATCTCGAGATTCTAGTTGAGCTTACTTAAAAGGATTAGTTTGTCTTGTTTTGTTTGTAGATTTTGGCTTGTTTTTGCACGTTTATGGATTTTTTCTTGGGCGAAAGCCCCTAGTTTTGAATTTTGGACGTTGTTTTGGATTCTGAATTTGGATTTGTTTTCGGGATTTTGGATTGGCTTTGGCTTTGCTTGAGGCTTTTGCTTGAGGCTTTGCTTTGACTTGGCTTTGCTTTGGGCGAGAGCCCCCAGTTTCTGAGTTTTTGTTTCGGGCGAGAGCCCCCAGATTTGGATTTTGACTCTGTCTTGGGCGAGAGCCTTCGGCTTGATGTACATGCCTCTTTTGGTTGTATTTGATGGCCTGAGTGTTTTCTATCCCTGCAGGTTAGTTTGAAAACAAAACAGGTTTGGTAGACGGTGGTTTTGCCGTCATGCTGCCGAAAATCACATCACATAGTAATCACACAAATTACATGTTTGCACGTTAGTGGCCTAAATTGATTCAAAACGAACGATTGGATTAAAAAAACGCGGTTTTGTAAAAGAAAATGTATATTTGTTGAAAATGTGGAAAGAAAAAGGAGTGAAACGAGTCCCCTGAATAAGTGTGATCATTTGGCGTCAATGTCGATGATGTGGTCGTTATACACCAAAAATAAAACCTAAGTCTACTAACTAAGAAGATAGCGGAAGTAGGGTCGATCTCCACAGGGAGGAAATTAACTAAATGTAATCTAAATCTGCCAGTAACAATCTAGGGGTTTGAAAAGGTTTTGACTAAACTAAATAAGATTAAAGGAAGAGAAATAAAGAAAGAAATTAATACGAAGAAATCAGATAAAGAAAGAATATGCTAGGATTCGGTCCACTGCAATATCGGCATCTATGGGTCAACTAAGTCAGTCAATATATCAATGAGAAGGGCAATGGTTTTCTCCTTTCGGTCTCAAACCACCCTAGGGATTTTCCTAATTAACTCTCGTCCTCTTAGGAGTCACCTATCAATTCTAAGCAAGCCTTTCCCTTCCAATCTTTCGATCCAGGTCGGGGTTAACTACCTAGCCAGTCTCCTGCGTGCACTCATTCGACTAAACCTCAATTAAATTGCTTAGACTGATTCTCATATTCAACATTAACTAAAATAATCTATCCTAACATGCCTCTACTACAGTTTTCCTCATCCCAACATACAAGAGAATTAGCTACTCATGTTATTAACGATGCTAACAAAGACGATTGAACATATGATGATAGACATAACAAAATCGTAATTAACAAGCATGAACAATAAGAGCGCAGTAATTAAGAAGAGTAAACAGTGATTAAGACTAAACAAAGGTAAGAATAAAAGAGAGAAAGTAGTTTACAATCTTAGCAAATTCGGCGTAAAGAACAAATCCACGTCGAATAACCCGAATGAAAACTAAAGATTAAAAGTTCATAAACTAATGAAAGATTAATGTCTAATGATTCCGAACCCTAATGGTTATGAATCCTAATGATTCTGAATGATAATGACTGAATAATAATAACCGAATAATAATCTAATGACGTAAATAAGAGTCATATATAATGTCTAACACGACTCTAAACCCTAATTAAGCTATGGACTTAAAGCCCGTGATAGGATCCGCTCGATCGAGGGAAAATACCTTTCGATCGAGGCTTTTATTCATGGAAATCAGTCGATCGAGTAGCCATTCTACTCGATCGAGCAACTGGTATACAGCTCCTACTCGATCGAGCAAAGGTGTAGCTCGATCGAGGTCTTTTGGCTTCAACTCACCTCGATCGACCAAATGCATAGTCGATCGAGGTCTTCTGGCTTGGCACATAGTATTAGTCATGGCTTTGGACTCGTTAGTGAACGGTTTCACGCTTCCCAATGCAAGAGTTCTTGTTCCGTTCCTTCCATTCTCCTAAATGCATGCAAAGTAGACTGTTTTGGCTCGGTTTTCGCTACTACGCAGCTTGTACCTACAAAATGGTAATGAAAGTACAAAGTAGCCAAATAGGGGCATATGGTGATATAATATCACCTAAATGACATAGAAATGCGTGCATAAATGGACTAGAAAGTCTATATAAAATACACGCATCACTCGACTTGTGTCTCGAACCCGAAAAGGATTAGGAAATCCATGGTTGATATCATTGTTTAAGGTGTCTTGGCACATGCTCATGCTTGCTAAGATGAGAAGCCGAGGATTTCGTTTATTTTAACAACATGGGAATATCTAAAATTCAAAATGCAAGAGCATAGTGACGCTCAATCTTAACTGGCCAGGGGCCGGTTTTATTTTGTGTCGCATGAGCGACACGTGGGTTACGCGAGGCGCATTACTTCGTTTGTTCTTGAAAATTTGGATGAGTTCTGCCCTTTTTACAGTAACAAGCTCTACCAATTACGCAAAACTAATACTATAGAAATAAAATACTTTTGAGATCGTATAAGCGTAGTGTACATCTGTCGAATTCTTAAATGCTAAACGAGGGTGATAGGAAACGGAATGGAGTGTGAGGTTCTAGTGTGCTAGAAGACACTGGAGATCTGTGTTACCTCTCTCACTCACCTTAATGAATAAAAGGATCGCCCGAAAGACATGGAGACAAAGTAACTCTGAGTCGATTCGTCTGAAATTTGTGAATGGATGACTACTTGGGAGATTTTATTTTGTTTGTGGGTGGAGAGATTTTCTTTGATTTTGTCTTGTGCATTTTAAAAATGTTCGAGACTTTTGTTGGGCTGGTTTTGGGGTTTAAGTCATCGTTGGATTATTTTTGGTTGGAAGTCGTTGATGGACTGAAGTCGTTGTTGGACTGTTTTTGGTGTTGAAGTCGTTGTTGGACTATTTTTTGGACTGTTTTTGTGTGGAAGTCGTTGTTGGAGTGTTTTTTTGTGTTTTTCGACACTTTGTTAGATTTACTGGATTTTTTCGACTTTTGTTTTTCTTGTCTCGTGAATTTTGAATATTTGAGACTTTTGATTTGGGGTTGTTGGGATTTTTTTTTGGTTTTTGTTTGAATTTGTGAGAGTTTAGGCGTGATTGCTCTAAAGAGTTGTTCTGATCCTCAGGTGAGGGTATCAAAATGTTTGGCATAGGATGCAATTTCTGGTAGTCATATAGTAACTGACGAATCGGGTAGAAATATGGTCTAACGATCACCCAGAGACATGACGATCAAGGAATTTTCACACCACGAGATATGGACAATGTGGTAAATGCACGCTCTCGTTCATGCTTATTCTAAGAGGTCGAGTGATCTACACTAAAGAGATACGACCTAAATTATTTCAAGTCTATTCCACTAGTTAAGAGTAAAAAAAGTAGAACAAGTCACTAGCAAAGGTTCATGTGCTCATTCGTAACTCAAAGAGGACTAGGATGTTCCTATTTATTAATGAATGCTAAAACAGTGAATACAAACGGCTGCTGGGACATACCCCAAGCTATGTTAATATTTGACACTAAGTTAGGAGAAATAAAGGGATGGGGTGACAACAGCAAAAGACCCTCTAGAGACTTGAAACTCAGACTCTGACTTCGACTCCGATTCTGATCTGAATTTGTTGTCTTCTGGTTCTTTCTTGAACATCTCTTTTTCACTTTCTACCATATGGATTTCTTCTTCGACTGGGGAGATAAGGTGTGAACAATCAAAGGTGGATTTCTCATCTGTAATCGTTAGAACTTCAAGAGGGTAGTTAGGCTTGCTCCCAAGAAGGATAGGTAGATGACCGTCCTCAATCATATCTTGAATGACATGTTTCAACTTGTAGCATTCCTCTATATCGTGTCCTTTGCCTCTATGATATTCTCAGTAAGCGTCTCCATCCCAGAGCCTACCTTTCTTTTCTAGGTCAGGTGTAGATCCTATAGGTCGAATCTTGCCTTGTTGTATCAATCTTTCCAAGATATTGGAATATGTGTCGCCCAGGTTGGTGAATTTCCTTTGAGGGTTTCTCTTCTTGGATGGTTCGACAGATTTGACCTCATCGGGTTTGTTGGTGGAGCCATAAAAACAACTCATTGATATTTAATACTCACGACCTATCGTTTTGGACAAGAGTTCTTTTCGGATATTGTTTTCACTTCTTGTTCCTAGCACAGTCAAGTCATTGGAAGACTTTATATTTTGGTATCTCAGATGGTTTGCATAAACGGGTCTCATGATGTCCACGAATTTCTCTACAAGAGTAGGTTCATCTGGATGTTTGACAAGCTGTGTGCTAGTTTTCCTTCGCTTATTTAGGGAGTTGGAGAAGTCTTCTTTCTCATTTTAGGTAAGAACCTCTAGAGTGTGCTTATTGACTTGAATGTGATCCAAAGGGTTCTCATGCCCCTTGAACTTTGGGATGTCAGTCATGTTGAAGTTCGTTGGCAATTGTGTGTTCACCGATTCATACTTGCGATTGTTTTCCCTACAAATGTCATCTCCTTTGAGATACATTAGTTGCTCCTCCAAGTATTGGAGTTGCTTTTCAGCTTCTGGAGAAACCGGCTTGGGACTGACTTCTGGTTATCCCACAAAAAGTGGAAAGTTACAATGCACACGGTGAGGAATGTATTGAGGAGGAAGTCTAGTTTCCATGGCGACAATTCGATCCTCCATGGCATCGAGGCGAGCATAAGTTTGGTCTTGACTTGCCTAGAGATGGATGAGCGCAGCTAGGATTTGATCATTATCATTCTGGTTTGGTGCACGAATATTTGCTTGACTAGTGTAGCAGCAAATTTTGTATCGCAAAATAAATGTAACACAAAATAAGAGACAAAGTAATTTTTATTAATATTAGATAGTTATGTGTATAATCTCTAATGTATCCTCTGATTCTAATATGCCGTAAAGAGTACGTGTATGCTATCTGTAGAAGAAGCGTGACGTAGTGTTTGAATGACACCTGTAGAGGTTGTATGCACTCTGTAGAAAATGTCAATTTGTATTGTGGAGAGGGTCACAGAGACTTGTTCTCTCTTGAATGTTGTAGCTTGAATGTCTTGAGCAGCCGGCACAGTTTTGGTGTGCTTGTTGACTGCTTGCAGATGTGTCTTGTAGAGGGATTTATAGAGCTTTTCTTCTCTCTAGAATTTCTCTCTCTGTGATTTTTCTGGTTATGATTTGATCAAGCCTTCAAATGAATGAGAACCAATGTATTTATAGTAGTTTAAATCTCCTTGGTGGACTTTGGTAGTCACAGGCCCATTTGTGGGTTTATTAGTGAACTTGGCCCAGTTTGATTGTCTTTTGGGTTTAGTGATTCGAATAGGTTCTTTTCTAATCTGAATCGACCCATAAATTAATTACTTTGAGTTAATACCAAAGTTTAACTCAATTTAAGTATTGTTGTCCCGATAAAAGAAACATAAATTAACGTTGTTTCGTGCCTACTTATTGCCCTCTTGAGACGTTGTCACGTGCACTGTTTGAGTGTCTTGACGTGATGGGGTCTCGATCCATTTTTCGTTTGCTAGACCCTTGGAAGTCACTGAACATCTCACTTGTCAGAGAGGTAGCACTGTAATTTTCTGTCATCACCCTGTCTTATTTTAGACTTAGCGGGTGACACATTTTTTTTTACTTGAAAGTTGATGAGCATTCTAATTTGTCACAGGCATAACTCCATTTTACTCGACTTGGAAGTCACTGCGCATCCAAACTTATCGTAAAGATACCTTTTGCAATTTTTTGACGTCACCCTGTCATTTTTGACTTGGTGGATGACATTTTTTTTTTGTCTTGGAAGTTGATGATGAGCCCCAAACTTGTCATAAAGACAGCTCCACTTGGCTTATCTTTGAAGTTCATACGTACCCAAACTCATCGTAATGGTAGTTTTAACGTCAACCGGTCATTTTTGACTTGGTGGATGACATTTTTTATTTTGACTTGAAAGTCATTGGATGCTTAAACTTGTCGTTGGGATAGTCCCTTCACTCGTTTAACGTCACCCGGTCATTATCTAACTTGGCGGATGATTTTTTTTGTTCGACTTGAAAGTGGACGAGTATCCCATCTTGTCGTAACGATGACCTATCTTTCTTGTAATGTCACCCAGTGATTATTTGACCTGGGCGAATGACTTATTTTTCAACTTGTCAACGCCTTGTCGCACCCGTACTAACCTTTTGTAAACAATTATAGACCCAAAACCAAGAATACTCGTAGAGTTGAAGTCTATGTAAAGTACTAAGGAAACACTACACAAATTCTACCAATTGTAGAGTTTCCTTATTTCTTCGGTCTCGATTTCTACGATGACTTAGGGTTAGACTCAACCAATGCCTATATATACATGCTCTTGGTCAAACTTAGGCATTAATTAGCAGCACAAAACACCAATTTTTACGGTATATTCTTACGTTGTTTTCCTGTTTGTGTATATCAATGCCTTCTATATTTCTTTAAGCATGCATCACCATACTCTTAATTAATTTCCCCCTTTGTTTTTTTTAAGACTTCGAAAGACTTAACAACCACAGAGGTATGCTATTCCTTTTCTTTCCCAACTTAGCTGAGTATGTATATTGTGGGATTGTGAATCATTAAATCTTGATATATCCATGCTCCGTGATTGCATGAATGTTTGGTACCATTGCACCAATAGAAAACTTGACTATACTTCAGTAAAGTAATCTTGTAAGTTGACATCCGGCCATGTTCCTTCTTGAACGCTTCGATCATAGTATAGATTTCAACCTCGACCTCGTTGCCGATCGGTTGAATTTACCCGTCTCCTATCTACTTTGCTGAATTTACTCAACCTCGATTTATACTTTGATTTCGGCTGGTGTTGCTGAGTAGTTATCAGACATGGCTTTGTTGTGTTCGAAACGGTGTTTAGGGATGCCTTTATTTATTTGAAGGTGATGATGAAGTCTTGCCTTTCATATGAATTTTTACAGAAGCTTGATATTTGAGAGCATGTGGCACTTGCATGGACTTGTTTAATTTTGCTGATAAACTCACAAGTAGATTATCGTGTCAAGCCAAAAATTAAACCACTTAGCACTGACATATTACCCTTCATCCTTCAAGGGTTGGGGTAGCACTCGTATTTGGCTTAGCATGTATATTTTGTCTTTCTCGTTTATTTTTGTATGCTTGTTTGTGAAGCTGCAGGTATCTAGCAAATTTTTTTTTTTTGCAGTATATCTCAAACATTGCGAAGATTTGGGAGTTATTCCGGGTCGGATCATTTCGATCTTCATTGGGTTGTCATGGGTGAACCCATTAGGGTCATCACGACACAGGTTCGATCTCCATTGGGGTTGTTAGGGTGAACCCGTTTGGGTCATCGCGACACAGCTCATTTCGATCTTCATTGAAGTTGTCAGGGTGAACCCGTTTTGGTCATCGCGACTCTTATTTGAGGTTTTTAGGGTGAATCCGTTCGGTTCATCGCTACTCTCCTTTGAGGTGGTTAGGGTGAACCCGTTTTGGTCATCGCGACTCTCATTTGAGGTTGTCAGGGTGAATCCGTTCGGGTCATCGCGACTCTCCTTTGAAGTTGTCAGGGTGAACCAGTTTGGGTCATCGCGACTCTCCTTTGGGGTTGTCAGGGTGACCCGTTCGGGTCATCGCGACTCTCCTTTGAGGAATCATGCAATGAACCTGAGCTGTCGGCTCCCGAAGACTATATTATTCAAGACAGGTCATTTCAATCTTCATAAGAATTGTCATGAGGTGAACCCATTTGGGTAATTACGACTCTCCTATGAGGAATCATGTAATGAACCTGACTCATCGACTGCAAGGGACTGCGAGGTACTCCGAGCTGGGTCATTTCGGTTTCTCTTTGGAATCCCCACGCAATGAACCTAGCTCGTCGACTACAAGAGACTGCGAGCTACTCCGAGCTAGGTCATTTCGGTTTCTCTTTGCACTTACCATGCAATGAACCTAGCTCGTCGACTACAAGAGGAGCATGTCAACACCTTTTGAAAAACGTCAAAGTACTTTGAACATCGATATAGAGAGCATCAATTTTTTTTTTCTCAAGGACTTGATTGTTTTGGAGTTTTTTAGCCGTGCACGGTTTAAACTCTTGCGGGCCATGAGCATTTTTTTGTTTTTTGTGTTTTTGTTTTTTGGTGTGGCTGCATTTGAACTAAGTGTTTGCTCAAATTGCCTACGTACTCGCAAAGGTGCCAAGGGTGACAACTTGCAAGATCAAGCCAATGTAGTTCACAGAAGGGGTTTGGTGTTTTTTGGTGGTGTGACTGCACTTGAGCTACATGTTCACCAAAGTTGCCTATGTACCTGTAAAGCACGAAATATACTTCACAAGATCAAGCCGACGTAGTTCATGATGGAATAATTATTATTAATTTTTTGTAAGGTTACATTTTTGTGAGGATTGTTTTTTTTTTTTGTGATTTTTGTTTTGTGCAGTTTAAACTCTTGCTTAGGAGCTGGATTGAAGTTTACGCTCTTGCTTAGGAGTAGGTTTGTTGAGGTTCAAGAATAGTAGCGTTCAAAAACTTCCCATTGATTGGGCCTACATGCACTCCATACTCATCTACTATTTTATAGGCACCATTTGTGTAGACCTCTTTCACCACATAAGGGCCATCCCTCTTAGAGATGAATTTACCAACAGGCTTGTGAGAGGTGATAATTAGCCTTCGCACTGCAAGTACCAGATCTCCTGCTTGGAAAGAACAAGGGCGCACTTTTTTGGGCCTCTAGTATTTTTTCATCGAGAGCCTCTAGCTCTGCCAATCGCAACTTATCATTTTCATCTACTGTGAGTCCCTTCTGAATTTTGATGCGTAAGGATGGGATCTGCAACTCTAATGGCAACACAGCTTCCACTCCATACACCAAAGCATACGGGGTTGCTTGAGTAGGCGTTTTGTAAGTGGTACGATATGCCCACAATGCCTCACCAATTCTTTCACGCCAGTCCCGTTTTGACTTTGCTACTACTTTTTCAACAAGTTGCAGAGTGTCTTATTGAAAGCTTCAGCCAAACCATTTGCAGGAGCGTTGTACATTGATGACTTGTACTGCCTTAACTTGAACTTTTCTGCCAGACTTGTCATCAACTAGTTGAAGAATTACTTCCCATTATCAGTTATGATTCGTTGAGGTACCACATACCTGTAAATGATCTGGGTTCGAATGAACTCCACGACATTTTTCTTTTTGACTTCTCGTAGTGTGATGGCTTCTGCCCGTTTTGAGAAGTAGTCAGTTCCGGCGAGAATGTACTCGTGCCCATTCGAGGCCTTCGGAATGAGTGGTCCTACAATGGCTAAATCCCAAGCTTCAAAGGGCCGTGAAGAAACAGTAGGGTGTAATGGCTCTGGTGGTTGGTGTATGAAGTTTGCGTAGAATTGACAAGGTTCGCACTTTTTCGCGAAGTCCATACAATCTTGCACCATGGTTGGCCAGTAATACCCCATTCTTTTTACTCGATCATGAAGTTTAGGCCTAGACTAATGCGCACCACAAATGCCAGAGTGAGCTTCATGCATTAATTCACCAGCTTCATCTTTACTTAAACACCTCAACCATTGTCCTAAGAAAGAACGTCTGTAGAGCAAGCCTTTGTAGTGAAGAAACTTTGGAGCGCGTCGACGTATCCAACCTTGTGTCTAGGATCATCAGGTAGCTTTTGGTGGTCTAAGAAGTCAATGATAGGTTGACGCCAGTCATCTTTATCAGCTGTGTAGACGCATATCATGTTTGTTGCATCTACATTTTCTTCTCCTTCAAGCAATGACACTGCCCAACGATTGCAGACTTGAACTTGCATGGACTCTTCTGCCCCCAGTGCCAAAGTAGCTGCAAGGTTAGCAAGCGCATCAGCCAACTTATTGGCACTCCTCAGTACATGACCAATATTGATGGAGTCAAGTTGATTAAGTAGTTGTAGCGCCTATCGATGGTAGGGAATTAGATCTTCTTTTTTCACTTAATATTCGTCAAGGACTTGTTTTATCACCAGTTGTGAGTCCCTGTATATGTCCATATCCCTAACACCTATTTCGATTGCCATTTGAAGCCCAAGTATGAGAGCTTGGTATTATGCCACGTTATTTGAACACAACTGACTAAGTGTGAATGAGTACGGCATGGTGTGATTTTGTGGAGATATGAATACAACTCTAGCTCCGGCTCCATCCCGCCTTGCAGCACCATCGAAATACATCTCCCAAGGAGGTAGAACGTCTACATAGAATATTTATTCACCTGGTAGATCGTCTGAAAGTTCCCATTCTGTTGGGACTGGATGATCAGCAAAAAAGTCGACATTGGCTTGACCCTTCATAGCCTTTTGAGGTACGAACACTAGGTCATATTGTTTAAGTAATACTGTCCATTTTGCAAGTCTACCAGATAAGACTGGTCTTAAGAGTATGTACTTGATGGGATCAGCTTTTGAGAATACATGTATGGTATGCGCTTGCATGTAGTGTCTCAACTTCTGGATGCCAAAGACCAATGCAAGACATATATTCTCAATTGGAGAGTAATTCAACTCAGCTCCAACCAAGGTACGACTCAAGTAATAGGGTGTCGTCTCCTTGCAATATTTGATTTCTTGGGTAGACATTGCCCCCAGCGAGCGTTCTTATGCGGTAATATATAAGACAAGTGGCTTTCCTGGAATTTGTGCCCCTAACACAGGTGCGCTGGCCAAGTACTTCTTTATGCTGTCAAAAGCACTTTTGCATTTTTCATCCCATTGAAATAGAGCATCCTTTTTCATAAGATAACTGAAAGGAAGGCAACGTCCATCTAGGTTTGAGATGAACCTACAAGTGTATGTAGCTTTTTTAGTGTCTTTGGTTCTGGCATTTCATTGATAGCTTTTATTTTTGTTTGGTCAATTTCAATTTCTCTATATGTGACCACAAACCCTAAGAACTTCCCAGATGTGACGCCGAACGCACACTTGAGTGGATTCATCTTAAGTTGTCATTTTCGAAGTCTTTTGAATATGGTTCGAAGGTCTTTGGCATGGTCTTCTCATTTCTTTGATTTGACCACAACATCGTCAACATAACATTCTATTGTTTTATGCAACATGTCATCGAAGATCTTTTGCATTGCTCGTTGGTATGTGGCGCCAGCATTCTTTAATCCAAACGGCATGACCGTGTAGCAGAAGATACCCTTTGGGGTTCGAAAGGCTGTTGCTTCTAGATCTTCAGGTGCCATATGTATTTGATTGTAACCAGCAGTACAATCCATGAAGGAAAGTGCTTTGTGACATGTGGTTGCGCCAATCATCAACTCTGTAACTGGCAAAGGAAAGTCGTCTTTAGGGCATGCATCATTAAGGTCTCTAAAGTCGACGCATATGCGTAGTTGTCCATTCTTCTTCCTAAGATAGACAATGTTTGCAATCCATGTAGGATATTTGACTTCATGAATAAAACCTGCCTCTATGAGTTTGTTAAATTCCTTTTCGATTTCAGGTACGAGCTCTGGCTGGAAGCGACGTTGAGATTGCTTCTTGGGACTAATGCTTTTTTTGATTGCGAGGTGATGGACTGCAATATTTGGACTGAGTCCAGACATTTCTTTGTAGCTCTAGGCAAATACGTCTTTGTATTCAACCAATAACTTGTAATGCTCTTCTTCATCCTCCTCATTCAGTAGAGCACTAACATAAACTGGCCGAGGATCTTCAAGAGTCCCCAAGTTTAGTTCTTTTAATTTATCCACAGTCGATTTCCCCCATCTTCAAGGGTTTCAGGGGCCTCGTCAGCCTCAACGTCTTCTTTGTCATCAGATATCTCTTCTATCGTTATGTGGTATGACGATGTCACAATTTCTGAGTCTTTCGCCTTCTTTGTGTCACATGGGCTTGCAGATGAAGAAAAAAGTTCTTCAACATTTTTTGGTTCGCCAGTGAGAACTATTACGCGCATTCTTGCTTTGAGCGGTTCATGCTGGATGATATCCACTACTTGCAAACACTTCATGCGAGAGGGCACTGTGCTTCTGAGATCGTCACTTAGTCTTACTTCTTCTTCATTTGGTTCAACCAAAGTTGAGAGAGAAGGACTCTTACTACCATCTTTCTTGGAGGCCCCTAGGCGATTGAAGACTGTTTTTGAAGGACGCCCTAGACGCTCGCGTATTGTGCCTTTCCTCTTCGTTTGTAGCGAAGGGTTTGATGATTCAGCTTTACTTACACCCTGATTTCCCAGCCTATCAAAAAAAAAGTGGGTTTGATTGTAGGTTTTGGTCTGAAAGTCCTAGACCTTTAATTAGACTCCTCTAATTAGTTCATTAAATTACATTAACTTAATGATTTAGGATCAAGTTATCATGCATGCAAATGTAAAACCATAAAAGAAAAGATAAGACGAAAATATCCTTACATTGGGAATTTTCGGTTCAATATGGGCACAATAAGAACTCCTTCTTATTGTTCTTGAACATGAAATTAATGGATGATACTCCATAAAACAACCTCCAAAGTAGAAGGTCTCCTTCTTGTTGCACCCAAGAATCAACCCAAATAATCTCAACTTATTATTAACTAGATAATAAGTAAGACATTATACTACTAATATTATTATAATACTACACTAGTAATATGGAATGAATATTAGTTTACATGTGAGTTTTAGAGAGTTGTTGAGTTAGAAAGAGAAGTAAGAATAAAACACAAAATGAAGTAGTGGAAAAATGAACAACAATTGTCCCATATTTATGGACTCTTGGCCGGCACTACCAAGCCATATATGGCTCTTATTTTGCTTATTTTATTCACATGCAAATGTCTTGAGTGTTGGTAGGAGAATGATAATGATCATGTGTCATAATATGTCATAATCACTTGGTGGAGTGTGGAATTGGTAGAGTAAAATCACTAGTAATTTTGTCTACACAAAACCGGTGCACATCAGTCCACAATGGATCATTTTGATTTTTGATATTTGTCCCACAAATACTTATAATCATATGTTTAATTATCTTGTATAATTAGATGTTACTTTGATCATATAACAATTATATGACACAAATTAACAAAAAAATATACACTTAACTTTTAAGTGATATTTTACCATTATATCAATATATAATGGGTCTCACAATGCCCAGTTAATTTATTTTACAACTCCTTGTAAATATAATCAACTAATTACCTCTACCTCAAAACATATGCAGAACCTCAACTAATTTAATGAATTAACGATTAATCACTAAATTAAATCTTATTTAATCGTATTAAAATAAGACGTAAAATTTATTCAGTCAGTTATCGAATAATTGACAAATAAACTTAAGTGGAATGAGTTCCTAACTCAATTTCAAATAAATAACTCTCGTAACTAAAACGTACATATCAAATATATGTAATGCTCTAATTAAACTGTATCATATACAAATAATTAATTTTCTATTTGTGTCTCATCCTATAGGTGTGACCTAAAGGGATCAGTTGATCACCGCTGTCATACGACAATAACGTCAAACTCTAGTCAGTCGAGCGTTATCGATTTATGTTAATCAACTGACGTGGAGTATCAAAATATATTAATCATGCCACGTATATTCCAATTGAGATTTATTATATAAATGCACTATTGTGGAGGACATTTACTCCAACATGGTCTTCCCAACCCCGTGAACGCAGAAGGATCAGCTTTTTCTGCAGGTGGACTTATTCGATCAAAGACTGAAGATGGATTCACCTTTTCCTCTCCTTCATTTTCTTTGGCCTCTTCCGCTGTGATGTGCTGAGAAGAGGTAGTGGTCCCTTTTCTACGAGCACCAATCTTCACAGGTGCCCCAGGAGACTTATATGCGAGCCCAGCCTTTGTTGCAATGAAGCTCCCCTCTTGTTTGAATAACTCATGATGCGCTTTATTAAGACCATACGGCTCTACTTCTATATCCTTGCCGAGAGGAGTTGGTTTTGTAAAGTCGTACCCAGCCTTTGCTAATAGCTTGTAAGCATTAGAATCAAATGCTCCCTTGCTTTGCTCTTCCGAGGACAGGCCAAATGAACATACGAACCCACTTGGAGGAGGTCTCACGATCTTCGTTTGAGATGAACTTGGAAGAGGTGTGATGACTTTTGGCAACCCATTCTTGTTTAACTACATTACTTGTCTTTTTATCTTTAAACTTTGTCTTTGATGTTGGACACTCTACAAAAGTACTCTCCCCATCTTTGCGGCGAGACTTTGGGATGTAACGCAGTACTGGTGGTGTATTCTTCTGCGGCAACTCTTGTTTTTTAAGTGACGCAACATGAGGAGTAGTTGTTTTGCTAGCCGTGTTAACTTTCGGCTCAACATTATTTTCTTTTGCAAGATTTAAAGCTGCATCTTCTTTTATAATGTTCTTTTTTAGCTTACCTCCTTTTCCAGTTGAGGAGATGGTGGTTGGCATGAACTCGCTTAGCGCCATGCTCGTCAAAAATTTTTGCATCTACGAAGAATGCGTCAACCTTGGAGAAAGGTTTGGAATCTCCGTCTTTCTCTCACCGCCACGATAATACGTCAAACATTGGTGGAGTGTTGACTCAACAACCCCATTTTCATGTTTCCAAGGTCGCCCAAGTAGCAACTTAAATGATGTCTTAGCTTCGATAACATGGAAGAGTGTTTAAGAAGAAAGATCACCCATGCTTATATTTACTCGTATCATACCAATTAACTTTTCTCCTTTCAAGTTAAAACCATGAATGACTGTTCGACTACTGGAGAGTTCTTCCATCGTGATCCCCAATTCCTTCATAGTGGCTTTTGGCATGAGATTGACTCCTGAACCTCCATCTATCAAGATACGATTGACTTTGTGTCCTCGAATGTACCCTGACACATAAAGTGGCCTATTGTGAGGCTTGGAACCAAGAAGCAAATCCTCGTCCGAGAAGCTCAAGGCTGCGTTGCATGAGAACCATCCAGGTGATTGTTCGGCATGCTCAACCTTGTCATTCATCTTTCCAGCATACAACTCTGGCTTCTCCAGTCCTTGAAGTATTAACAGACGCTTCTCTTTAAATAGCTGAAATATTTGTTTCCACCCCATGTTTGATGGAAAGGCATCAAGAGCTGCCACTACTTCATTGTCTTTTTTAATATGAGATTGTTGTGACGACGATACATCATTTGTATCCCCCTCCTTTGTCTTTCCTTTATTATCACCACCTTCAGTTGTTGAGATGGTGCACACGCTAACCTTGTTTAAGAAATTATGCGGGAAGAACTTTTCTAGTGTAACTGGACTCAATGGTTCTTGCTCTAAGAGATCGATAGGCAAGACATGTGGTTTGATTATTGCTTTAGATTTCTTTTTACCATTGGATTTGCGAGGCTTTGTCTTCTTTGATTGCCTTTTTAGACAATGGATAGGTTGCGCTTCTTGCTTTGTTTGTTTCCTTGGCTTCTTGCGTGTGACCACAGTCCATCCTTCACTATCATCTTCATCCTTCTTATCCTTTTTCTCATCCTGAGGAGCTATGTTTTCTTTTAATGTCAGAGGAGAGGGTGATGATAATGACATGTTGATCCATAATGCCACAGGCTCCAGGCTTCCAAACTGTAATATCTGCCCATACCACCCTTGATTCATAGTTGGCTCCTCAGGTTGGTCCAAGACTGCAGTAGTTTGATTTGTAATTACTGTTTCATCTAAGTGAAGGTTGATTTACCCATCTCTGAAGAGCTGCATGATCATCTCCTTTAGTGTTATACATTTTTCAATCGGATGACTCACAAGTCTGTGGTTGCGACAATAGTTAGGGTCGCTTGTGTTGTTAGCTTGCTCGAGTCGCTTGGACTGTGGCAGTTGCAAAACCTTTTTCTCCAGGAGATCATCTAGCATCCCTGACTTCTTTGCTTGCAACTCCTTTAGGGTAGGCTTATCCCGTTGGTAGTTGTAAGAGAATGACTCCTTCGTCTTTTCGTACTTGGGCTTTGATGAAACTTTGATAGGCGCGCTGGTCTCAACGACCATGGCCTCTTTTGTTGTTGATTTGGAGCACTTATCAAATTTCTTGAACTCCTTTTTTTCAGTTGGTTCCTTAGAAGAAGTTGATCGAGCTTTCTCACGCCCTTTGACTGTGATTTCCATGTCATGGGCGCGAGTCGCCAACTCTTGAAAGCTTCTTGTTTTGATCCCTTTCAAGATGTATAGAAGGTCCCAACTCATGCCGTTGATACACATTTCAACAGCTGACGTCTCACTTAAGCGATCTTTGCACTCCAGACTTAGTGCGCGCCATCTGTTGATGTAGTCAACGACAGGTTCGTCTTCCTACTGAGTTGTGTTTGTCAACTCACACATACTGACGATGCGCCTGGTGTTGTAGACTTTATTAAGGAATTCATCTTCCATGCAACCCCAGCTGTCAATTGACTCAGAGTCCGGATCCGTGTACCAGTCGAACGCGATCCCCTTAAGTCACTGCACAAACTACTTCACTAGATGATCACCCTCAGTCCCAGGATTGTTAGATGTCTCAACGAAGTGGGCGATGTGTTGCTTTGAATTCCCCTTCCCGTCAAATTGTTGAAACTTTGGAGGTTGATAGCCAGAAGGAATGCGCAAGTTGTCAATCCTCTTAGTATAAGGCTTGATATAGCGTCCACTGCTAGTTGAGCTATCACTTAGTTGACTTTTGATGGTTTGGGCTATCAACTCTTGTAGCTTCTTTTCAGTGAAGGCGCCAATATCATTTTTAGGCTTTTCACTGTCATCCTCGTCATTATCTTTGTCGCTCTCACTGGCCTTGTCAGTGTCGCTATGATCGCTGTGACCCTTCCTGTCACGAAGCTCCACAATTTTCTTCTGGAGGTCATCAATCTTCTTATTCTTCTCTTCATTCTCTTTCATCATCTTTTTGATGAGTTCATTCATGGTTTGAACCTGCTCCTCGAGATTAGAGCTACCTTCTACCACCATGACTGAAGCACTAGTAAGAGTAGAGGCTTTTATTTTCTTTGGCGATGCCTTGGGTGTGCGAGGAGATGCCTTGTCGACGACCTTAGCACTTTTAGCCTCTTCAACTGAAGGAGTAGAGGAAGCAAGGAGAGCAGTTACAGCAGCAGCTATAGAGGCGACAAAGAACTTGCGCGGCCTTGTAAGGACTCGTGCAGAGCATAGGCTGGTAGTAGTAGCGTTGATATAAGCCTTCTTTGCCATTCCTCTAGTACAAATGTCAACTGATTGCGCAACTGGGGAGGTAGAAGCAGTGAGAGTACCCTGCAGGGTATATATGTAGGTCTTCTTGGAGGCACTGGAGGAGATGTTTTGCTGGGAAGACATCTTCTTGCACTTGTAGATTTGATTGATACGGCGGTAGAGATGAGAGGTAGAGACTTTCACGTCGGGTTCACCAAAATTTGTAGCAGCAAATTTTGTATCACAAAATAAATGTAACACAAAATAAGAGACAAAGTAATTTTTATAAATATCATAAAGTTATGTGTACAATCCCCTAATGTATCCTCTGACTCTATATGTCGTAAAGAGTACGTGTATGCTATCTGTAGAAGAAGCGTGACGTAGTGTTTGAATGACACCTGTAGAGGTTTTATGAACTCTGTAGGAAGTGTCAATTTGTATTCTGGAGAGGGTCACAGGGACTTGTTCTCTCTTAAATGTTGTAACTTGAATGTCTTGGGCAGGCGGCACAGTTTTGGTGTGCTTGTTGACTGCTTGAAGAGGTGTCTTGTAGAGGAAATTTAAAGAGCTTTTCTTCTCTCTAAAATTTCTCTCTCAATGATTTTTATGGTTCTGATTTCTAACCTTCAAATGAATGAGAATCACTGTATTTATAGTGGTTTAAATCTCTTTGGTGGAATTTGGTAGTCACAGGCGCATTTGTGGGTTTATTAGTGATCTTGGCCCAGTTTGGTTGTCTTCTAGGTTTACTGGTCCAAATAGCTTCTTTTCTTTTCCTTATCGACCCATATTTCTTTTATCGGGACAACAATAATTAAATTGAGTTAAACTTTGGTATTAACTCAAAGTAATTAATTTATTTTATTTATTCGGCACATTAATAAATTTTTCGTGCCTACAACTAGCTCATGACATCATGGAAACTGAGGCAAGAGACCGACAACGAATCAGAACCAGATCGACTATTCTAGCACACTTTCTCGAAAAGACTCGACTTGTGAAGTGGGAGTGTGCCACTGTGTCTAAGTGAATTTGAAGATGACTAATTTGGAAATGAGTGACGACTCGAAGTGGAGAAAGACTCGACTTATGAAGTGGGAGTGCGCCACTGTGTTTAATGATTATTGAAAATGACTAGTTTTAAAATGCTTGCCCTAGAAAACCGTAGTATGGGTGTAGGAGTGTTGACTCAAAGTGGAGAAATGGTTTTGACTAGACACTCGGACAGAGTTTGGACTCGGTTCGCACTAGTTTACGGCACCTTTGAAAATGCTTTACAGTGTTAAAAGGATTTTGATTTTGAAAATTTTGTCATGGTTTATTTATAAAGTGGTGATAACATAAGTGTTATACACATTGAAACAGGCAGAATAACGGCATTCTGAGTGAATTTATAATGGTTTTGGCTTATAGGGTGGGTTCCCATACCAAGAAATCAAACCCAAGGTATGTAGAGAGGTCCGCGCCAAACATGAGTAAGGCCAGTTCCTAGTCCATTCGCCCGAGTAGTGAAAGCCCTTGGTCCTACCATGAGTACACACCGCAGTATGGTTGACGTCAATCGTTATCCATCCTTAGGCCCAGATAAGAATTTGGACCGTCCAGACGGGACGATTGGTCTAAGAGGTTGGGTTAGGCCTAGGAAGGCCGAATAAAACGACCTAGGAAGGTTGCGTAATGAGAACCGACAACTGTCTCATACATACTATTCCCTAACCTCGTTCATGTTTCACCCTAGGTAACACTTAAGTGTATTATCCGTAGCGGAGTCGCCAAACTGTGATGCACGGGTTTCGCGATCCTTTCTAAACTGTGGTGAACGGGATACCAAGGCTAGAGAAACGAGGGACAAGTGTGAAAACACACATTTGTAGAGTCGCCACCAACTTTTGTGGGAAGTTGGAACCGTTCGAATACTTTATGTCATGTCAAGACACACATGAACAATAAGAATTCGTTAGCCTTAGCATTCTATGTCTAGAATGACTGTCGTGGATGCCAAGGAACACGGATGTTCATAGAGATTTGGAGTAAGGGGTGAGAGTACATATTAGGAAGTTCTTTTAATCGAACACCTAATCGTAGTCGCCTCGATAACGGCCTTTACTAATGATTAGGGAAACTCTTCTGTTATCGATGTGTTGTCGGTTATATGCATGCAATGCAACATCCACGTTTTAATCTTATCATGTGAGCTTAAACTATGTCGGTTGAACATGTAGTTTAGCATTAAATTATGCCGAATTGGGATTTAGGATTGATTTGCATGTGAAAACAACTAATTAAATCATACAATGAATCATACAGTACAACGATTAAATAGAACTATACAAGAAATATTACAATTGATTACAACGATAACGGGATCTATGTCGGAAATTTGTTTGAAAGATTAATTGGAAGAAAGAAAATAATTAATGAAACTAAACTTAATCAGATTAGCAGTGATAATACGAATAATAGTCAATTAATTAACTAGTTAAACTACATCAAAGCGAACCAAGATGTTCAGAGACAGAAACCAGCCCGGAACAGGCGCAACAGTAGGTGCGTCCTCTGGAAGAGGCGCAGCAAGAGGTGCATCCTCTCGAAGAGGCGCAGCACTCTGTGCGTCTGTTTCTGAGTTAGGTTCTGGCTGTCAAGCCAGAATCGCAAACAGTTAATGTTCGTTGGTGATTTACGGTTATTAATGATCTACAAGTCGAATTTAAGTGACTTAACAGATTAATTACTATTTTTATCAAAGAAAAATCTACAGATTTAATATGAACAAATCTAACCTCTAAAGACACAAAATTTGATAGATGACAAAAACCCACTAATATTGATTATTACGGATCTAAGTCAAGAACTAAATAATATGTAATAAGAAAAATAAAAGAAATAATGAAAGAAAAGGTTTTGAAACCGATTTTGATATAAATCCGACATAAATCTTACATCACGTTAAATACAATAAAAAAAAGACGGGATTAAACACCCTAAACGAGATATGAACTAAAGTTACAATTTAGCGACAGCTCGACTCGAATGTAAAGAAAGTGCCCTCGTCAGAGGAACGATTGATTAGTTAAGATTGATTATTGTTGAGTTGGTCAAATTGGTAAGTCAATGCAAAACGTGACGGGTACCCAAAAGGATCCATGCTTACGTGGTCGATTGATCAAGCACGTAGTTGTCAAAAAGCTTAGAGCAAGGTCTAGAATGCAAAGAGAAAGAAAGAAGGGGCGGAACACTCGCGTGCCTTGAAAGTGTGCACGAACCTCTCCTTATATAGGGAGAAATCCGAAGAGTTTTGGAATAACTCGAATACGGAAAGAAATCTAGAAAATATTCAGAAAACAGAGAAAACAGTCGGGGAAGAGGCGGAACAAGTGATGCACCTCTTCGAAGAGGCGTAGCAGATGATGCTCCTCTTCCCTAAAGGTTTTCTACTACGGAAGAAGAATTGTGGGAGATATATACTTATTTTTTAAAAGATATGATATATATTTTATAAAAAAAGATAGAATTTGAAATGTGAATAAAATATTCAGAATATTTTTGCGTGTTCCAACTCGGAGTTTTAAGACGGTCTATAGAAAATGAAGCGGTTTTTGACCCGGACTCCAAATGACTCTAATGACTGTCTAAACGACCGTATCGGCACGTAGATGACGACCAAGGGGTAGACACAATTGTTTGAGCTGTCACTTGACGATAAACTTACGAATTGTCACAAATCGTTCCGCATACCAAACATGCGGCCCAATCATCACTGGGTGGTTGACAGAAGGTGCAGATTCGAGGTATTTACAGGTTCCGCGTTTTGTTTTATTAATATAAGAAATGAGCTCATGAGCAACCAGACAGCCATCAGACATTAGGCGATCAGGTAGGAAAGCCTAGTGAGAGTCAGAGACTAGAGTTGGTAAAACATGTTTTAGTCTATTTGTAAGGACTTAGAGGCAAGGCGGTAAACCACATTACACAGGCTTATAGGACGATACTGGGATATAGTTTCTGGTGAATCGACCTTGGGAATGAGAGTAATGTAGGTATAGTTCCACTCCTTAAGCATTACTCCAGAATTTAAAATTTGCAATAGCGCAGAGGTTACTTGGATTCCAACTTGAGGCGAGAAAGTCTGGAAAAATTTAGGAGATATGCCATTGGGCGCTGGAGATTTAGAGCCATCCATACTCCTAACGGCGCAAGAAATGTCTCTACTACTAAAAGTAGCCGATAAAATAGAACAATCTTCCGAATGGAGTGCAGGCAAATCAAGCGAGTCAAGAAGAGTCGAGAGTGTGTCTGTAGAACCCCGAGAACTAAGCAAAGATTGAAAGTAGCTTGTAACCTCTGGAAAAATTTCATCGGGTGAATGAAGCCAATTAGCAGAGGAGTCACGAAGAGCTAGGAGTTGTTGCTTGAATCCACGATGCTTTACTCGATGAAAGAGAAATTTTGTTGGCAGACCGTTAAAGGCTTCAAAGCTTTGCTCGTTGACGCCAGAAAGCGTGCTGCTTAGTAATCAAATCTAATTTGGAGGACCTTATAGATTGGAATTCCAAGGTAGAAGTAGAAACCTGACTATTAAGACCATCATCTTCAAGCTCGAATTCAATGTCATACCACTCTATGCCATGATATGAGCGATGATGAAGAACCCATTTCATAATACAGAAGCGGATTGGTGAAAGCTTACGGGAAAGAAAATACATAGCAGAACGAAGAATATGAGTCTCCCAAATATCCGTAACCAAGTTCAGAACTTCAGGAAAAAGAAAGCACCAATTATCCAGCCGATACGGGCACCTTCAGGCTTTTGGAGGAGGCGAAAGATGGAGTATTATGGGAGCATGGTCCGATATTAAAGTCGGGAGGTGTAGTATATATGAAGAGGGAAAGCAAAGCAGCCATTCAGTGTTAGCGTATGCACGGTCAAGCCGCCGCTCCATAATCAGCTGATCATCATGACGATTATTAAACCAAGTGAAACGGGGACCAAAAAAGAGAGTGTCAACAAGATCATTATCCATTCTCCAAGTGGTGAAATCGTCTTGTCCTCGAATTACATTTGAGCCACGAAATTTATCAGCATGATACTCCACCTGATTAAAATTACCTACAACAACAAACGGAGAGATTCTTTTAATAGAAGCCGAAATTGCCTTCCAATCATGCATGCACGAAAAGACTGGTTCCCCATATAATAAATAACATAAACATTAACATCAAACCTACAAGAGGAGCATATATATAGGATATTTTACATAAAATAAAATGCTTATCTAATACTCCCTCCCATGCAGACCAAAGAGGTTACACTTACCTTATTTGGACCATCCAAACCAAACTACCCATTCCTTTTTGGGTAACAAATAAGACCAAATACCCTCATCTACCCTATATATTTACACAAAATGCCATTACCCCACCCACCCAACTAACATTAAATTATTCAAGTGGTCCTACTTCCATTCCAATACTACCCTTCATTTATCAACTTTTTCTTAAAACTTGTGCTCCCTCCCATGTAACCTTTGGTTTGGATGGGAGGGAGTATTATAAATGGAATATCTACATCATGAGACCATAGCAAAAGAAGCCCCCCACTTCGGCAGACGGGGTCTACACCACAAAAACGGGGAAAACCCAAAATAGAAGTGCGGGACACAACATCCTAGATAGTCAGTTTAGTTTCTTGCAAAAAGAGAATAGACGGTCTAAAATTGCGGACACATCGAAGAAGATAGGGAATTGTAGGGTCGTCCGCATCACCAAGCCCCCTCCAATTCCATCTGACAGTCTTCATTGATACATGGGTCGTGAATTAAGGTCCGCCACCAGACTCAGAGACGTAGCATTAGTGCTGCGGGATGGGAAAATAAATGGGGTTCGAGGAGTTGCATTGAATTCTCCCAAATCTAGGGAGTCCACAAGTGGACTTTTTGACGGCCTGGAATCACAGCAGCAAGAAAATAGATGAGCTCACTTCAAATACCTGGTACACGAAGGGGACGGCACAACCAGGTCGGACGGAGCCGGGGCCTTGAAAATGAAAGGGCGGGCGAACGATGGATCCAAAATGAAAACCAGCTCCTCAATATTAGTAAATAACGGGTCATCAGCGGACGAGAAAATCTCGAAACAATTAAGCCTCAAGCAAGATTTAAATTTCGGTTCACTACTAGAGTTAAGACCGCTTAAAACCTTGCGCCTATACACGAAACTTGAGCGTCCCAGTACAGGCTCCACAGAGCGAAGGCCAAGAGAAACAGAGACAGTAGGATCACGGGCTGGCATCTGAGAATATGGCTCTGGAACCAAGGCCTTCACCGACCTATTCATAGTAACAGAAGGTGCTGAAGTAGACGAAAACTGGAAAGAGTTACTTATAGCAGGATGACACTCATGAATAACTTTCTTGAAATTATCAAGGTGAACACAAAGATCAGTAGGAGGCGTCGTGGGAGTCGAGGAATGTAATACTTCTTCAAGAGATCTCGAAGATGCACCCTCTCCTCCGGAGTCAATAATAACTGAATCATGTGACGAAGCCACGTCAATGCCTGAGTTCAAGTAATGAGTACGAGAAAGGAACAGAGACGGGGAGCTCTCCTCTTCACAAATAGCACCAACATGGGATAATAAATAGGCTGCGACGGACGTGTTCAGGAACTGAAAGGGAAGATTCTTTACTCTAATACAAAGAGGAACAACCTGGAAGATTATATTATCAAAGATGGATGAAGGCGAAAAACGTCCGAAGACAAGAAGGCTGCCTTCAATATTAACCACTTCCTTGGCATAGAGAAAAACAACGTTGGCGGGGTCACAGAAAGTAAAAATATAATATGGATCATGAGGCTGTATAAACTATAAAGACGTCACCAACAAGCTTCCAGTGAATATTAATAGCTTCATACAAACGATTCACATGAAGATAGCGTTGATCAACAAACCGAGCTAAAAGCGAAAGGTTGCAATCAAAACCCGTGAAATCAACTCCCGTGCGAAAAAGATGATTAATTTCAGAGGAACCCATGAAGAAGGAGAAACAGAGATCAGAAGGGAAAATCAAGTGAGGACAAACCTGTATATAGTAAAACAAAATAGGCCTAAATATGTAGAAATAAGGGAGACAGGAGATAAAACACCAACAGCTAGCGTACCAAAGGCATGCAGTAGCAAACTAAGGTGAAGGGTTAGGTAGATAGAGGCGGCTACAAGAGCAAAGAAAGATGATAACGAAGGTACAGGATGGTATCAGACTTTCTTATGGAAAAATGAAAGCTTTTCTTAGGGGAGTTAATTAGGAGAAAGAGAAAGGTGAAGCAAAGCTAAACTTGGAATTGATTAACTACAATGGATTTAATGCATATCATTTACAAGTTATGTTATTTAATCCTAATGTCTAATGGGTAATATGGGTTAGTACACGAATTATCACAAGGTTATACAAAGTAGTGTTCGTAAAAGAAAGAACTTAGTCCAACCTTTAAATCGAGTTACTAAAATTCTTCTTCCGTGATCATTTAATATCATTGTAGTACTAATCTATGTCATAGTTTAGTCATCGTCTTTAATCGAGTTAAAGATGTGTCAAATAAGGCAAATAAAGGGGGGTCGATTAGAACCATTTAATAAATTTCCCTCTTCCGAATACAAGGACATGAAAATGAGATGGGAATACGACCGACCAATCTAGCGTTTTTTTGTCCCCAAATCAAGTCAACATGGGTATTCAGAATGGTACCTAAACTCGCACTCATGTCTATACTACATTTCTTAGTTAGTATGTGATAATTAAATGTTAGTATGTTAGTTGCGTAAAATAAAGATGTTAGAAACGATAACTAAAATACAAAAACCAAACACTGTTAGTTCGTTAGTCCATAATAAACTAAAAAGGAACGAAAAAACAGAAAAATGATGAGAAAAATGATTTTTTGCACCCTTAACCTACATGTCTACATGTAAATCGGGACGTCGTCTAGGAACCATCTATGATTTGTAAATGTAGATTTCCAACGAAAAGGGTATGTCGTAGACAGTTTTTGTTCGAAATAAGCAAACCCGTATGATTTGCATGAGTTTTAAAATTGCCTTGTGACTTTGTTTCACGATGAATTTAATATGAAAATAGTCTTGCAAAAGGTGATACCTAGCTTGTATTAAGGGTCGTTTTGGGATGAGTGGTGACCGAAGGTGGCTGGAAAAGGGCTCGGAAGAGGACTGCTGCGTGCGAAACAGAGCAATTATGATATCTGCTTCGTTGGCAGTTTCTCGGGTTAGCTTAGGTTGATTGTGCTTGTCAACCGTAGTATGTTATAGGTAGGTTCTAAGGGTTCTTTATATGTGACAATTAGTGTTTATATAGAGGATTTTAAAGGATAGAAATAGAGTTAGATGGGGAAGAGGAAGTTGGGTTGTGTTAGTGTTGTTGCTGCGTTTTTTGAGTCCATTAGAGCTTGTTTATTGGAGGTTAAGGCAGGTTATATGGGTATGGATATAGGTATTTGGTTTAGGGTTAATGGGTAGACGGATTTGTATCAATTTGAAGGAGTTTTGATGTCGGAAATGGGATTGGAAAACAGATGCCCATGATGGGTGTTGGGCTGTCTTGGGATGGTTTTTTGGATGGGATAAATTTGTCCTATATGTACGAAATTTGGTAAGATGATATCTGAGAGTATGGGCTACATGGTGGATGTGCATGTTGTTATGGGTAATGGCGTTAGGTGTTAGCAGTAAAGGCTCAAAGACTGTTCGAGAATCAAGCTAAAAATCTTTTTTAGAACTTCGTTTTATATGAAATGTAAAACGATAAATAAAAATTAAAAATTTGCTTTTCAAGTCGGGCATTATAAATCGAGTTAAGAAATTATTTTAAAATTATAACTTTAATTCATTTTTAAATTTAATTCAAAATAAATGCACACGGTTAAAAAACGCATTTATAAATCAATTCAAAACTAAATGAAACCCTTCAGGTTAAAAATAAGCTGAAAATATTTCATTAAAAACTAATATAAAATTTTTTAAATTAACTTGAAATAAATTATTTAAAACTTCCTTAAATAATCAAAATCAATTAAACTTTATATCATAAAACGAATCCCCATTAATTAACGGTGTCGAGACGACAGTACATATATTGTCCGATCATCATCGGGTGTTTGGCGGGAGTCTATTAAGTCCAATATCGACATATACGGGTATCTTTAGAGCCCCACTTTGACTGAGCCTTGGACAAGCCAAAAGTTAAAGTATACCCCTAGTCTACTGAACTAAGAAATTTGACGGTCATTTTAGGTCCATTACACTTGCGTATATAACCTTGCTAGCCATAAGACAACGAGACATACCTGAGACGCTGGTTCTGGAGGCCTCGTTGTTTCACGACATGCATAAGAGGTTTTTTCGAGATAACTGATGGCTTAGAGAGAATCAACCCAAGGCCAAGAACCGTTAAAAACCAGACGACCCATAGTCGGACTGCGAATCAGTGATGAGAACGCGTGAATATCTTCGTTGTTGTTTTCAGATAAAGCTCTACCCAAAACCTGAGAAAGACTCACCAAGATCAAGGTCCTTATCTTTCAGAAGGACTTCCTAATTATTCACGTGGTGTGAAATCAAACCAAAACGTAGATCCGATGAGGTGCATAAACATTTTTTGTTTTTTTATTGTGTGTACACACTCAAAGGTTTCACCTATGGTAGTGTTCTATCCCTCTTTAGCATGTAAGGTATCGGTAGATCCCGTGTTTGGGTTGATGTAAAATGTTGTGATGTTTTGGGATGTTTCAGTTGTAACATGTTTGCATGTCGAGCCATCATTCTGAAGGTTTTTTTTTGTGGTGCTTAGGCCAATGGTTTATGGATGTTGATTGTTCGAAACAGTGTCTTGGGTTTGATGAAACTCAAGTGCAAATTGGTTAGAAAATGATGCAGGATCTAGTTTCCATGTCTGGACCATAGAGGCTTGGGTGTAATGACAAAGCTGAATGAATCCTCAAAATTCATGCTCCCTATAAATGTCTCGAGAACCACTTAGGGGCGTGAAAGGTGGTTGGTGGTGTTAACTGACCATTTTCGCTTTGTTTTTCGAATTTAAAAAATGAATGTTTAGTACTTGTAATAACCGTCATTTATATAGTATGTTTTAATAGAGTGTTGGTGCATGGGCGTGGATTGGCTAGGTTATGATTGGACTGGAGACCCATCTCTGTCGAGATGGGGGATGTCACGGTCGAGACATTCCTTTCCTCTGGCGAGATGAGTTCCAGTAGCCAGCTTGCGTGTTTTTCTAATTTCCGCAACTTATGTTATTAATTGTTGGTTTTAAGAACTAATATTCCTAACCACGACTAAACTACTTTAACACTATTTAAACCCTTCCTCAGTCTTTCCTAAGACTCTTTTTCTTATTGCTCAGAAAAACTCAAACCTAAAACCTAATTAAGAGAGAAGGGTTTTAAATAGGGGATCTAAGGAAAATTGTTCATAAGTTCTTTAATCAAACTTGTGGTAAGTCCTAATTACTTTTATAATAGAGTAATCTTGGCGTTGTATAATATTTACAGCACCTTATGTGTTGATTAATGAATCTAATCCTTAGAACTCAATCTACGAAGATGATGAACTATGATATGTATTAGCTAGTGAATAGAATTGTATTATATGATTGTAGGTAGCGGTTTCATAGAGGAAAGGTTTTAGATCTTTCTTTTGCTTGTGCGTGAAGAATTGTGAAAAGGTAGGTTTTCGCGCTACTCAACTTATGTCCCGGGAAAAGACATGTCTCAGGCAAGACATGGCCATCTTGGGTGAGACAGGGGTGTCTTGGGAGAGACATGCCTGGTCTCGAGCAAGACATGCTGGTGATTGTTGTTGTTGCTCATGTTGGTTTATTTGTGACGAGTATTTGTGTTGTATGTCTTGTTGTAACACCCCATGTTTTTATAATAACTTTATTCATAAATTTATTTATTAGATTAATTATTATTCGAATTAATTATTTATTTCGTATTTAAAGCTTACAATCTATATTTTATTATTTTCCATTTTTACCTAATTTGGATAGGTTAAAATGTCCGTGCACGATTCTATTATTTTAATTTAATCGCTACTTCTCTTATATCCATTTTCCGTGCGTTTTAATTATATTAAGTCCGATTTGTAATTGGATGATCCATCTTATGAGCTAATTTTTCAAAAGCCCACTTATTAATCATCTATAAAAGAACCCCTAAGCTAGCAACTGAAAGTCCATAGACCTTAATTAGACTCTTCTAATTAGTTGCTAAATTACTTGTTAATTTAGTATTTAATGATCTATGTAACATGCATGCAAATATAAAGACATTTATATAAAAGAAGAAATTTCCTCACATTGATATGGAAAATATAAGGGCACAACAAGAACTCCTTCTTATTGTTCTTGAGCTACAAATATGGATGAACACAAGTAATCTCCAAAGTAGAAGATCTCCTCTAAGTTGCCCCAAGATTAACCCAAATAATCTACCCTTATTATTAACTAGATAATAAGATAGATATAATACTACTAATATTATGACTATATTACTAAACTAGTAATACTTAGTAAATATTAGTATTTGAGAGTTTTTAGATAGAAGAAGAGTTTTTGAGAGAAGTAAGAAAATAAGCATGAATTGAATGAATAAAATGATCAACCATATTGCCCTTTTATAGGCAATATGGCCGGTCATATTGAGCTCTACAAGGCTCTTATTTTGCTTATTTTAGTCACATGCATTAGAGTGGAGTGTTGTAGAAAAAATGATGATTGTTTTATACTTGTTATGTCACTTTCAAATGCTAACTAAAGAGTTACAACAAGAACAACAATCATCACCATTCTAACTACATCATAACCGGCCATGTTGGCCTAGTTGGATCCATTTTGATTTTTGATATTTGTCTCACAAATACTTATTGATCATATGGTTAATTATCTTGTATAATTAAGTGTTAATTTGATCATATAACAATTATATGACTCAATTAAATAAATAATATGTACTTAACATTTTAAGTAATATTTTACCATTATATCAATATATAATGGGTCCCACAATGCTTAGTTAATTTATTTTACACCTCCTTGTAAATATAATTAACTAATTACCTCTACCTCAAAATATATGCATAACCTCAACTAATTTAATGAATTAACGATTAATCATTAAATTAAATCTTATTTAATCGTATTAAAATAAGACGTAAAATTTA
>JAIUZE010011961.1:37114-54561 GCA_022085475.1 Heliosperma pusillum | reverse complement strand
CCGTCGTCTTTGAATGCGTGATTTCATGATATTATTCATGGTCATTGCATGATTGGGCACCGTCAATATATGGGTTCGTGAAGGGATGATAATATGTTGGATTCTTTGTGATCATCGCATGACTTGGCATGGTTTGTTTGTCGAGTCTCAATCTTATCAAACTTATACCGCTAACGGTGAGATGCAAGCCCTAGTAAGCGTATTCGGTTGCCTAAGAGTGTCTTCCCCGAGTCTTTGTATCACATGACGGATTCGGACTTGTAACTCTTATGCTCTTATCATTATATCTCGCATTGCCTATCTATCCTTATCGTATCTCACATGTATAACTATATATGCATGATTTTACTTTTGTATTTCCTTGGATGTACGTTTAATGTGATATGGCTGGGAGAACCCGGAGTTACTCCCCACTGACTGTGGCGTTTATGTTTTTCATGGATGAACAGGTTGCTTGATTTGGATGGCTTTTTGCTTGTGGTATTTTGGGTTCGGGTGTGAGCTAGCGGGCGTTGTCCCTAGATGAAACACCTCTAGACGTTGTTTAGCTAGTTGCTAATTACTTTGTCTTTTGTTAACACTTTGAGAGACTACGTCTCTTGTGGTATTTTTATTTAGTTTGTAATATTTTGACACTCCTCGTATTTTTCTATCTTGCATGTATAAAGGTCTTTTTAAAATACCGTATTTTCCGCTATATAATTCACATGCTTGTATGTTTTATATTTCCGCATTCGCGAGGGTTGTCACACCGGTGATACTCAATTTCAGTACCACCTAGTTTACTAAATTCAAAGTTATTTTTCTCTAACAACTTTTTAAAATTTAAAGTTATTTACATATGAAGGGTAATCTTGGAAATACATTTATTAGTGATAGTAAGAAAATTAGGTTTATTGTTGCCTTTTACTTCCCTCGATTTACATACTCATGTAATGTCATGCTCACCCAATTACCCACTAATTATTGGACAATTATTTTTGAAAATATGTGAAGTATGTAGGTATGTAGCTAAATTTTCATACTACTACTCTCGTATTTTTTTTAGTTATTAAATTTACTCTTTGTATCCAATGAATGCGACGGAATTCACTTCACCACAGCAAAATTGAAGTAGTTGGATGAAAATACAATCTATGACGTCTAATCAACCTTAACTGTATCTTTATTTGATTTTGATTGTATGTATCAAACGATTAGAGATGTTTGTGTAGATGAATTACTCTTTTGCCCTTTTAATTTAGCGCAAATCTAAGATAAAAAATATATATTTATGACTTTTTAAATTATCTTTAATCTTTAATGGGGTGGTAGCGAGGCACTCTATCATTATCCACTAACTAATATTAAAATGATTAAAAAAACAAAAATCGGTTATTTAATTTTTTACATACTTTATATTATACTTTTATCATATTATAAACAATAGAATAGTAAAAAATACAAAATTTATACTATAATGAGCATTTTTCGATAAGAATCCAAATATGTAAGTTTCGAAATGTTTTGCAATATATTTTTCCGTTAGACTGATAATAAAAAAAAATGTTACGTAAAAAATAGGTGTGATAATAAAAATATTATATATTATTTATTTTTTTTAATCTTGCAAGATCTTAAAATATACCTTCCAAAAACTGAAAAAAATGATGTTAACCAATAGAATTGTTCGAAAAAAGCCTCTTTTATATATATGTATGTATTGATTACAATTGATACCAAACCTTTACTTTTGTGTTTTTATCACAGAAAATTCCTCTAAAGTCATTAATTATTTTGTTACACCTTAACTCCATTACAATTCACAACTTACAAGTGTTCACCTTAACAGCCTTTATTAACCACCAACTAGTGAACCACCACTGGACTCCACCAGACCACCACCAACCACCACTGCCTCACCCCACCTCCAAACTCGGCAAAGGGTAATGGCCACGTTCAGTTTCCCATTGTACTTTCTTTGTTCGTCCTCTTTGACTAGCCATAAAATCAAGCAACAATGGAGATTACATCAGTTGAACACTGATCGCTTCAGGAGAACATTTTCTCTCTATAAACATGGCTTGTCTCTCAAAAAATCGGTGTTATTAAATTATCCCTACAATTTTATGTGAGAGCATTTTACTAATTCAATACTTATCACCATGGAAGTTGGAAAATAGCCGTTGATTCAATACTAATCCAGTAGGTCTCCTGAAACGCCATCTTTCAATAAACTTATTGAGACATATATTATAAAATGAGTTACCGATAAAAATGGTTACAATATATGATAAAATATGTATTATTGTTATGAAAACGTGTATCAAATGAAACCGACATTTTGAGTCACAAGTATTAATAAAAGGGGTGCGAAAAAAGTGCCATTTAAGCGGTTACAATATTTTTCTGGATTGTATATTGTCGCGCCGTTATCATATACAGGTTCCACAAATATACCTGAGATCTCCCCTTACAAGAATACTACTCCCATCATACTAAATATGCTGTCCTTGTTTTAGCTTATTTTTATCATAGAAGGGCACCAGAGAGGGTGGTAGTAAAATAGTAAATACATTTTCATACAGGTAATGTTTTCATACTCTACTGCTATACACACATCAAACTGTTCCTCAAATGTATAATGGTAAAATGCAATCGCGAGTAGCAAAACTCTAATCCTCTATATAATGGGCATCTGACTGATATTATAACTACTGTTATGTAAGCTAACCAGAACACACGGCAGTTCTCTGCTTCCTCAGTGAATCCTTTAGTTTCTTTACCAAAGAGGGGTCTGCTAGCATGAGCCCTTCGAATGACTCTCTAAGCTCCCGAAACATCTTTAAGTGATCATCTGAGGGTTGTACGTTGAGCAACCTTTTGAAAAGATGTTCCCATAATTTTGTGTTCGGACTTCTGAAGCGCATTATCGCATCAAAAGTGTGCAGTCAGTCTATAGTTGGCGTCAAAGAAATCAAAACGGGGCCAGAAGATAAGCACCATACCTTTTAAAGGGTAATGTTGGCAAGTGAACATAGCCACCATCAGGAGTTGCTTTCTTCTTAATTTCCATGTATGAATTGTGTAGCATCATATGGACAATAACACATAAGCCATAAGTGTCAACCTATAAAAGTAGAAATCTCGAGTTCAGTTCTTAGTCTTTATATGTAATGGAACATTTTTGCATTTTGGAGTTACAGATATAAATGGATACTCGCCTGGTATTTCCAAGGATTATCTTCTTGCATTTCAACACAACGAAAGCCGGAGGTACCACAGTCACCCACAAACTCTATATCGGCAGGGAAAAGGTTCACGTCTATTCCCCTGCCCCAGTCAACAAGGCAGAGTCCCTGCATTGTACAATTTACACTATAAACAACAAAAGTGTGTACCTCTAAATGTTCTAATAGACTAATACAACTGGGGCTAATTGAGTAAAATAAAATAAAAATAGCATGCCAGACGAAGTGATTAACCTGATCGCGCCAAGGGCCAGATCTTTTGACAAAATCTTCTGTATCATCCGTCAGATATTCCCTGAACGAAAGAAAAGTAATTTTAAGGAAGGTAACAAAGGTAAAACGCCATACGAGTTCCATCAGAAATCCCAAGTCAGAAATTTGAAGAAAACAAGGTAGTCCAAAGTGTCAGTAGCCTCCTTGATTATTTAAAACCGATAACAATGAAGACAAGGGATCAAACTCCTTCGCATTCTGAAAACATATATGAGACTGTGTAAATGATGAAGTGATTCATAGGCTGAAATCTGGGGAGCAGAGCGACCATTTTACCAGAAATAAAAGTATCACTAGCCCATAGTGGCTAGCCACACTAAATTGCTCAAAGATCATTGCTTCAGATAGTGCCATGTAAAATGAACCTGAAAAATCTCCTTCTCAAAAAGTATTTGGGCTCTTAGTCCTCATAAATTAAACGTATTAGTGGTCACAATACCTCGAATTACGAATAAGAAGATTATCAGGCTTGAAATCTCCATGAATGATGCCAGAACTGTGTAGAGTCTCAAGCATGTGAAGCATCTCAATGGTGTAGTAAATACATGACACTTCTTCCATGGATGTATCGCATGGATTGAATATATAAGAATTTATTGCATCCTGTGCATTATACCTTAGTCAGATGTTAACATTCATAGGCCTTCAACATCATGCAAAAAAGCAGAGTTGAACCCACCTGGAGTGTTCCATTTGGCAAATAGTCACACACAAGAATGCTGTAATCCGTATAATGATGCATCTTCCGGGCGCAGCCAAATTTCAGTCTCTGTAAACAAGTATCAGCAAAAGGCTTATAAAATCAAGCATAGTTCTAGGTGATGAGTGAAGAGGCTCGCTTACTTCTTTGTCTGGAATACGCTTATCAAGCTGACGATACATATGAAACTCCCATGAAAAGGGAGGGTTTTGTATCTGCGATTTGTTCTCAAGTTAAAATAGACACCAAGAGAATATAACCACTTGAAAGATAGCTGGACAGCGGATACTTGAATACACTTTTTTACCTTAAGAGCAACGGCTTCATCAGGGTCACTGTTAACATAAGCTCTGAAAACTTGAGCAAATCCTCCTTCACCAGCACGACCTTTTATTTGATACTCTGTTACACCTTCAAATGCGAACATAATAGTTTTAAAAGCATTAAGAATCATAAAACCTTTGCAAATTGATTGAATAAAAACAATGAAAAAGTGCAAAGCGGTACCAATTTTAATTATCTTATTTCTAAATGAAGTCTGTAGAGAAGACAAGGGAACTTTCCCTGCATAATTTCTTGAATAAGAATGGTATCCCTGAAAAAAAAAAAAAAAAAAAGCAGCAAAAAAGGTTGACAGACAAGTCAGAATCTATGTCTGTGGTTCTTAGTGTCAAATGAACCATGGAGATGAACACTAGATAGAAGTAAACAATCTTACATCATACTTTACTAGATCAGGAAGAATCTTGCACGAAAGAGAACCCATGGCTAACTTTGACCAAGGATTTACATATTTCTTTCCTTTTATCTCGATGAGACCTATAATATTCTGCACGCGAATGACGTTGTGTGAACCACACCAATTTTTAAATTAGGACCAAGGAAACCATAGCAGCCATCATGAAAACCACTTTATCATAGGTAATTGAAAGAGGTCGAAAGTATGATATACCACACTGTATAATTTTAGCAATCTAAAGGATACTCATGAAAGTAACTCGCCATATCACAAAGCATGTGTATGGTTGTACCCTATAAGTAGGAACTAAACATTCCGGTGCACAAGAAATGGATCATATTTCTGACGGGAGTATCAGTAGCAGCAAATACAGTTGTAGGAGTAAGATCAGAACGTAGAAAATCTTTCCGTAAAAAGATGAATTTCAACCATTTGTTATGCAACCGTAATAAGGGGACCAAAGACTCAATTCCATGAATGCTAAGTGCTAGTTAGAAGCAGTCAATCACTCATGATATATAGTTCATGGATGCGCCATGAGTCATCACGATAATAGTGATAAGTAATAGTCGGAGTTGTATACAAAAACTTCACCTCGGTATCCTTGCTCGCCTTAAGCACCTCTTCAATTTTCTCAAGAAATGAGTTATAAGCTTTCTTAAGCTCCTCAATTGGCTCAGCATTCCTACATCACATAGTTCAATTGACTGACTTCATAATCCACATTTGTCCATAACAAATAGTACAAGCATACGGTGTATGTTATGTTTGTAGAAAGCGGGTTTATTGGAGAGAAAATACCTAGAAATGCCAAGGCGATAAATCCTATTAGCATCAGTCAATTGGCCGTTAGCCTCGAGAATCAAGGCATAGGTTTGATAAAGCATAGAATTAGCGGCACAAATCTTAGAATTGTCCATTTCACGAAAGATACTATCGAAATCACCAACAGCATCCATCTAATTCAACAATCAAACAAAACCATTGATGAAACAATCAAATACAAGAATTTCAAAAAAATGAAAAAATAAAGAGAAGTAGTGATAAGTGGGATAATTACATGAAGGAACCAAACTTTGAGAAACCTAGCATCATTTTGATAGTTGGGATTGTCCTTGAAGGTATAAATGCAGTCAGATAGAAGCTTCTTAAGCGCGGCGCTGTTGTTACGACTTGGATTAGCGCTGCAGTTGTCGATCCCTTTCTTAATTGAGCTGCAAACAAACATTAATCCCTCACTGATTGAGTTAAATCAACGGCAAGTTTCACCAAATTATGTGAATTAATTAATTAGACGATTTAGAAAACAAGGGAGGAGAGTACTTGAGCCATGGAAGAAGTGGATCGGTAGCGCCATTGGCCACGGAGGTGATAGCCATGAGTGGTGGTGGTGGTCGTGGTCGTGGTCGTGGTCGTGGTGATGATGGTGTAAAACTGTAAGGTGTGGAGGTGTTTAGTTTATAGAAACTGGACAAGGGAGAGTGTTGTGAAGAGGGGGCGCGGAAAATAAGAAATTTTGAATCGACTCACAAATTAGGACTTTTCTTTTGTTTTCATTTCAAAATGGACCCACAAAACCAATTTTAATGCTAACGTAATTTTAATTCATGTAATAGACCTTCATTTTCATTTTCATTTTCATGCCAACGTGATTTTGCATCCGATGAGGCTCTAATTGTTGTGGAAAAAGTCATTTCATCCTGGGAAGTGTAGGAAATTGTGAAAATACGGGTTCGCGATTCTTTTCGGGTCGTGGCGCGTTTGGAACTATGGACGGAGAAACGAGGGACAAGCGTAAAAATACGCATTTGTGGAGTCGCCACCAACTTTTGTGGGAAGTTGGAACCATTCGAATACTTCATGTTATGTGGAGACACAAAGTGATGACATGAACACTAAGAACTCGTTATCCTTAGCATTCTATGTCTAAAATGACTCTCATGAATGTCAATGAACACGAATGTTCACAGATATCTGGAGTAAGGGGTGAGGCTATGTATTAGGAAGTTCTTTAACCGAAAACATAATCTCGCCCGCCTCGATAGCGGCCTATACTAATGATTATGAAGACTCTTCTGTACTCGATATGTAGTCGGTTAAATGCATATTATGCAACATCCACGTTTTAAGCCATGTTCTATCTGACTTTTTAGAGCTGAACTAAACTGAACTGAACTTAATAAAGCTGAACTGAACTGAACTGAATTTAATAGAGCTGAACTGAACTGAACTGAGCTGAACTGAACTGAATGGAGCTGAACTGAACTGAACTGAATGGAGCTTAACTGAATAAAGCTTAACTGAAATAAGCTTATTTGCGAACTGAGCTGAAAAAATAATAATAAAATTAAAATAATAATAATAATAATAATAATAAATATAATAATAACAACAACAATAATAATTATGATTATTAGTTGTTATCATAATCATAATGGTAATGAAGTAATGATAATGATAATGATAAATATTATTAGTTGTTATCATTACTCTTAGTAATAATATTAGTAAATGGTAATAGTAGTATTAATATTAATACGATTGATTTTGATAGTAGTAACATTCATTATAATAACAATAATAATTAGTGATAATAATAATAATAGTAATAATAGTAGTAATAACAATAATACTAGTAGTAGTAGTAGTAAATTTCTTTTAAATTGTGTTTTGAGCTTGATATTATGCTATAGGTCTGGTATTTCTTCGGGCAAGGAGGTTGATATCGGTTTGGTTGACGGGCATGGCGGATCTCTTCGACCTGCGGATTTGCTACTTTATTCGTGGGACAGAGGGCGTGATGTGTGTGTTGATTTGACAGGGTCTTCCCCCTTTACTCATACTGGGATGTCTGATTTTGTGCCGGGACGGGTTGTTGCTGATGCTGCTCAGCGCAAATGTGCTAAGTATAGGGATTTATGCGCGACTGCTGGCTATGGTTTCCTACCTTTCTCTTTCTCTTCGCTTGGGGAGCTGGGCTCGGATGCTGTTGACTTTCTTAAGCGGATCCAGAAGTTCTCGGTATCTCAGGATGCTGGGGCTCGGGTGGCCGCTTATATCTTTACTAGGCTTAGTTTCTCTATAGCTAAGGGGGTGGGGGGCCAGATTGTCTCTCGGCTCCCCACCAACTTCTTGTAAACTTTACATTTTATTTTAATGAAAGCTGCGCGCATCTTATAATAATATAAAAAAAAAAAAAAAAAAAAAAATAATAATAATAATAATAATAATTATTATAATTATAATAAATAATAATAGTAATATTGATAATAGTTGCTATTAATAGACTAATCCCCTCTAGTTCATAATAATTTTTGTATTTTGTATTGCATAGTTTTCGAGACGACACTTTGGCTTGATTTCTCTTCATTTATATTTAATTTTTTTTCATTTAAAAAATATGTTTCCAATTTTTTTTATGATGAATGTAAATATTTTTTGTTATAACGTCTAATTTTTTATATTTTAAAAATTATTTATGATCAAAGTTATAACGAGGGATGATTATGAGATGAAGGGAGTATTATTTAATTAATAATGATAATAATAATAATAAAATAATAATAATAATAACTAATATTAATATTAATATTAATAAAAAAAATTAAATTTAAGATTAGTGGAGCTGAACTGAACTGAATGAAGCTGAGCTGAACTGAACTAAACTGAATAGAGTTGAACTGAACTGAACTGAACTGATTGGAGCTGAACTGAACTGAACAGAGCTGAGCTGAACTAAGGCCCTGTTCTTTTGGACTTAATTTCAGTTCCTATAAGTTCAGTTCAGCTTCATTAAGTTTAGTTTAGTTCAGTTCAGCTCTATTAAGTTCAGTTCAGTTCAGTTCAGTTCAGTTCAGCTCTATTAAGTTCAGTTCAGTTCAGTTCAGCTCTATTAAGTTCAGTTCAGTTCAGTTCTGTTAAGTTCAGTTCAGATTACTTTTATTTCAACATTATTATGATTATTATTCTTATCATTGTTATTATTAAGTTAATTCATTTAATATTGTTATTATTATTATATTTATAATTTTAAAAAATTATTTTATTACTATTATATCACCGTTATAATTACTCTTTATATTATTATATTTATGTTTAATATATTTATTTAATTATATTATTACGATTAATGGAAATATTAGTATTATTAATATTTATTAATATTATATTTTATATTTTATTGATATATTCATTATTATGAATATTATTAGAAAAATATTTATTATTATTATTATTAATAGTAATAATAATTATTATTATTATTATTATTATTATTATCTATTAATATATTATTATTAGGCCTATTATTATTATTAATTATATTTACTTTATTACTATTTATATTATTTATATTTTTTTTACTTACTATTGTTAATATATTTATTACTATATTATATTGTTATTAATAATGTTATCATTTACATTAGTATTCTTATATTATTGTTTTATTTTTTTATACATCTGATTAGATTATTATTAAATAATATTAATATAATATTATTATTAATAACGAACTATATTATTATGATATTAATTATTATTATTATTAATTATATTTTATATTTTATATTATTGTTTATGTTATTATATTATACTTATCATATTTATTTTTTAGCTACTTAATTTTATATCTTTATTACTATAATTAATAATGTTATCATTCATATTAAAATTATATTTTTTATTATATTACTATAATATTATTTTATATATTATTTGATTTTTTATTATTATATTATATTAATATAATATTATTATTACCAATGATTAATAGTAATAATAATAATAATAATAATAATAATAATAATAATAATAATAATAATAATAATAATAATAATAATAATAATAATAATAATAATAATAATAATAAGAGTAAATTACAAATAACTCCCTTTTAAATTCAACTTTTTTCAAATAACTCCCTTTTAAATTTGTTTTTTCAAATAACACCATTTTAAAGTTTTTTTTTATTCAATTCACTCCCAAGTCATCGGAAATCATCTCATTTTTGAATTTTCAGGTGCTTAAGACTATTTTCTCTCCACTGTTGACTTTTATAACTTGTATAATTCCTATTTTGCCCTTTAGTCAATGTTTTGTATTTTATAATCCAAATTACTACCCAAATCAAAAATCACTCATCTTTATCAAAAATTACACATCTCTCAAAATCTTGCTCCATTATTGTATTTGATTTGGTAAGTATTTCTCATGTTTCTCTTCTTTATTTCTCTCATTCTACCCCTTTAGTAATAGTAGTATCCTACCTCCTTATAAATCTGCAAGTGTGAAATTTGTAGAACCCTAATTTTGATAATTATTGCCCAATTAAATTGATTCTACACTTGTTATTTGATTAGTAGGTATCATGTCTTCTAGCAGCTCTCGAATCCAAACATCATTTCCAACATCTTGTCACTGTGGACAACCTCTTGCATTAAAGAAATCATGGACATCACATAATCCAGGAAGAAGATTTCTAGCATGTAAGAATTACGACCATGTAACTGGGAGACGAGGTTGTAGGTGGTTCATGTGGTATGACACTGAGCAAACTAACTGGCAGAGAGACGTCATTAGGCAGTTGCTAGAGGAAAGAAGTGAATTGAGGGAGAATGTGTGTAGAGATGATGAAATAAGAAGATTGAAGAATGACAATGGCTGCATCAACTGGAAAAAAAATGTACTAGGCCTGATTATATTAGGTTGCATATTTATGCTATATAGCTTAGTATTTTGAGGATGTACTTTTTCAATCAATGTAATGTATAATCCTTAATCCTGAATGTAATGGTTTAGTGTACTTCAATGATTTCATTGAAATGAAAATAGATGAGCATTTGGTCTGACCATAACATTTCATTCATTCATTAGCACAATGGTCATTGTTCTTCACAAAATAACAAACTTCAAAACAAACATGTTTGATTGGCTAACACATAATAAGTTTACCACAAAATACAATTCCACAGTTCAACTACCATAAGCTAACAGAAAAGAAATTAAAGATCAAATTGCAGTTGCCTCCTTGAATTTGCTTGGCTTTCTTGGGTCATTGGCGCACTGATGCTACAAGAGGCTTCGTTAGGTGGCTGGTTTGTTTGATGCAGACTAGAGATCATGTTGGCATGGGATAACAAATCTGATTTCCTCTTCTCAGTCTTGTCCCTCACAGCCACTGACCAAGCATTAGTGCTCTTAGGCCTACCACCTTTATTGATTGGTTGTTGGGCTGTAGGTGCAGTGTTTTTGCAGGTGTTTTTGTAGTGCCCTAACTCACCACATTTGCCACACTTATTTTTCTTCTTAATCCTCTTGACAAAGTTGTTTTTCTCAACTTGACCTTCACCCAATTCCTTCTTTCTTTTTTTTGTGCGAAGGTCTTCCAGGAAGCTTTCTAAATGGTGGTGGTGTAGGTCTTGGAAACTCAGTTCGCTCCCACTGTTTTGGCCCTGGCATGGGTGATATAGATGACTCATATGTAAGCATATAAGTGGCTTTGCTGTACATTTCATCTACATAGTCTTCTGGTTTCAACCTTTGCTTTAAAATGCTAGCAAATGCATGTACACAAGGCAAAGCAGTTAAAGACCAGTAGTTGCAAGTACAGGTTCTCTCCTGCAAGTTTACACTATGTTGATCACCTTTAATTTCAACCTCAAACTTACTGTCAGTTGCACCCATCAATGTACAATACCTACTTTCATTATGTGCCCATTTGAAATATTTTTCCACATATGGCAACATTCTGCGTTCAAATTTCTCCAATCCATTCCTTTTCTCACAACTTCTTTTCATTACATACCTTCTCATCCATTCCATATGAGTGAGAATAGGTTTACCTCTAGCCTCTCTCAAGACAGAATTGAATGATTCACACATGTTGTTTGTCAACATGTTTGATTTTGCAGTTGTAGTGAATGCGTGCCTAGACCAATGTTTTGGACCAATGGCACTTAAGTACTGATGAGCATCATTAGATAAGAACTTAATACCTTCCATTTCAGATTTAAAATCAGCCTGCATATAAAATAGACAGTAATTTATGTAAATAGAAGAAAAAATGAGCTATAAAAATAAGTTATGAGAATAGAAGAGAAGTTAACAGGAAAAAAAAAGAGAGAAGGTACCTCTGTTGTAGCTCTGGCTGCATTCCAGAAGCTTTCTTTGAATGATTGTCCAGTAAATTTGAGCTTGAAATTGGCCCACACATGTCTAACACAAAATCTCAAATCAGCTTTTGGGGCAACCAGTGATAGGGCATCTAACAATCCTTTTTGTCTGTCTGACATGAAAGTCAGACCTTCACCTTGTGCCTTTCCACCACCAATGTCCAACAACAGAAGGTGTAAGAACCACGACCAAGTTTCCCCATTTTCCACTTCGACAACTGCCCAAGCTATTGGGTATATATTATTGTTGCCATCCTTTCCCACAGCCACTAAACACATACCAGGAAACGCACCTTTGAGATGACAACCATCCACACCCACAATAGGTCTACATCCCTTCAAGAACCCTTCCTTACACGGTGATAAACATATGTAAAGCCTTTGAAAGAATGGCACTGCCCTATCAATTGAATCCACCACTACACAAGAAGTTGAACCAGGGTTGTACTTCTTCACTACTGCTGCATAATCCCAAACCCTCCCATACTCATCTAGTCCATTACCATGAATCATGAGCATGGCTCTTGCTCGAGCCCTCCAACATTTACCATATCCAACATTTACCAATAAATCTTTGAACACTTGTTTTTGAAACTCTGCTAACTTCCATGAAGTATGTATCCTAAAATCTTCTAAGTATTTGTTAGCTAAGAACTCTGCTGTCACTTGTGTGTTTTGGGTTGTGTAGCTGCAAGTGTGGTCCAAATTCATTCTTTTGATTTGAAAAGTTTCTTCTTCTTTTACCTGACTAGCAGTGACTATGAAAGGACACTTATTCAATGCTTTACAATTACAAGCCCTAAACTTTGATCTTTTTTTGTCCCACTCACACTCACACTTATTCCTACACTTAATTCTCAACCTACCACTTCCATTGTGGTCATAGTAGTAGTCATAACCATTCTCAACAGCGTGTTTATTAAGAGCTGTTCTTAATTCAACAATTGATTTAAACTTTAACCCCAACTCCAGCACAATAGCCTTATTTAAATCAACAGCAGTATTGAAAGTAGAATATGGATCTACATCCTCATGATCAGACCCTTGTAAGCTTTGAAGATCCTCTGAATTATCACTACACGCATCATCCACACTAACTTCTAGGTTATCAACACCAACTAACCCCTCATCAGCCCTCTCAATAACCAACTCTTTAAAAGATCTTTCTTTTCTTCTATCAGAACTCCTGAAATGAGTCAATGTTAATTCTTGGTTAATAGCTTCAACAAAATCATCCTCATTTTCCTTGTCCTCTTCATTCTCATTAAACAGAACTTCTTCATCACTTAGTTCAGAATCTGAGCTAATTTCTTCATTATAGTCTTCTTCTGAAAATTCCTCCTCATCCTCCGCATCTCCCTCTGTACTCAAACACTTCCTTCTTGGTATCAACTTTTCCATAAAACTTTGTGAGGCATATTTAGGAGGTGCTTTAGGTTGTGAGGCATGTTTTACTTGTGCTGCATTTTTTGGTGGGTGTGCTGCATGTTTAAGTGGAGGTGAGGCATAATTTGGTATAGGGCCAGAAGAATTAATGCCCCTAACTGAAATAAAGGGCTTATTCTTCAATGCAAAACTACTTTTTAGGGAATGTGCTCTTGGGCTTCTCCTCAGTGGGCTATGTAGTAAAATATTTTTGGGATTTTGAGTGGCCTGATTTGTATCTAGCAGTTCCTCACTCAACCACTGACCCAACATAAAATTCTTTGTTCTTAGGCTCCCTCTTGTGGTGGTTGTCAGACTTGAACTGGAAGCTTGCTTAGTGACATATACCGACACAACATCAAAGGCATCTTTCGAAGCAAGCAAGTGTGGAATGTCAGAATCATCCCTTAACAATCTTCTCCCATTAGTTAAGTTTATGCCATTCAACCTAAACCAAACCTCAAACTTAACTTGACCAACTAGATTTTTTGCTTTACCCATCACCTCAGCAAAACTTAAGCTACTAATAGATACACAAGTATCCAACATCAATACCTCTCCCTCATATTCAGTTTGACCCTTTTTATAGTTAAATTTCCCCCCATGAAAGTACCTCACAATAATGGTGGACATCCTACATAAAAGCATTTACATTTCCAGATTAAGTAAACAATCCCCTCAAAAGCCAGAAAAATTAAGAAGTAAATACCTTAAAACGGAAGGACAATAATGGTGAAAAACAAATATATTTAGGGTTACAATTTACTGAAGAACCCTAATTAAATTATTTTTGTAACGACGCAACTTTTAACGCAATTAAATGAGGCAACTTTTAAGGCAATTAAACAAAAAATGTATCACATTAGATCAAAAAAGGAGAAAATAATCTTATATTGCAAATTGTGATGAACTATAACATAAAGAAGATGGGTATACCTTAATTTGATGATGCGTTACTCTACTGCTGATGAACATGCAATTTCCTTTAATGTTCTTTCATCATGGAGTTAGATAAGAATTAGGTTAGGTTTGACAAAGAGAGAGAGTGTTAGTTGAGTGTCATTTAGATTTAGGGGAAATAAGACGAGGGAAGCAGGGTAAAAGGGGTTATCTTAAAACAAGGGTAGATCGGTCAGTTAATGACAATAATACAACTTCAAGTGATTAGGTATGGATTTGTACAATGTAGTAATTTAAAAGGGTGTTATTTGATTTTTTTGTTTTAAAAGGGAGTTATTTGAAAAAAGTTGAATTTAAAAGGGAGTTATTTGTAATTTACTCTAATAATAATAATAATAATAATAATAATAATAATAATAATAATAATAATAATAATAATAATAATAATAATAATAATAATAATAATAATAATAATAATAATAATATTGTTATCTTTTTATTATTTCAGTTCAATTCAGTTCAGTTCAGTTCAGTTCAGCTCTATTAAGTTCAATTCAGTTCAGCTCCATTAAGTCCAGTTCAGTTCGGTTCAGTTCAGTTCAGCTCTATTAAGTTCAGTTCAGTTCAGTTCAGCTCCAATAAGTTCAGTTCAGTTCAGTTCAGACAAATTCAGTCCAAAAGAACAGAGCCTAAGGCCCTATTCTTTTGGAGTTAACTTCAGTTCCTATAAGTTCAGTTCAGCTTCATTAAGTTCAGTTCAGTTCAGCTCTATTAAGTTCAGTTCAGTTCAGTTCAGCTCTATTAAGTTCAGTTCAATTCAATTCAATTCAGTTCAGATTACTTTTATTTCAACATTATTATGATTATTATTTTTATCATTGTTATTATTATGTTAATTCATTAAATATTGTTATTATTATTATATTTATATTTTTAAAAAGTTATTTTATTACTATTATATCACCGTTATAATTATTCTTTATATTATTATATTTATGTTTAATATATTTATTTATTCTTATATTATTACGATTAATGGAAGTATTACTATTATTAATATTTATTAATATTATATTTTATATTTTATTGATATATTCATTATTATGAATATTATTAGAAAAATATTTATTATTATTATTATTAATATTATTATTAATAATAGTAATAATAATACTAATAATAATAATTATTATTATTATAATGTTTAAATATATTATTATTAGGCCCATTATTATTATTATTATTAATTATATTTACTTTATTACTATTTATATTATTTATATTTTTTTTACTTACTATTGTTAATATATTTATTACTATATTATATTGTTATTAATAATGTTATCATTTATATTAGTATTTTATTATTATAATATTTATTCTTATATTATTGTTTTATTTTTTAATACATTTGATTATATTATTATTAAATAGTATCATTATAATATTGTTATTAACAATGATTTATATTATTATTATATTAATTATTATTATTATTATAAGTTATAAATTATATTTTATATTATTGTTTGTATTATTATATTATTATATTATTATATTATACTTATCATATTTATTTTTTAGTTACTTAATTTTATATATTTATTACTATAATTAATAATGTTATCATTCATATTAATATTATATTTTTTTTATTATATTACTATAATATTTTTTTTATATCTTATTTGATTATTATTGTAACACCCGCAAATGTACCCTATTTTTATAGTAAAAATATTATACGAATACTTTTCAGCGAAATTAAGTTTTAGTTTAGAATTAAATTTCCCGTGTCTAATTTAGAATTTCCGAGTTCGTTTTCGGACTTTACGCGAGATTCCGAGTAAGTTACGTCTTAAGACGTTATGGGCTTTTTCCATAAACTTTTCCACTTACTCCTTCATATACTCCCTCATAACCCTAACTCCCTCACATTCAATCTTCTTCTTCCACACCAAGTAAACACCAAAAACCCTAGCCTCCATATTTGCTCAAATTTAATATTGATTCTACTCCTTCGTTACTCGCTCAAATTCACTAAGGTTCGTCTTATTCTTTCCCTCTCATCGTCCTCTATCCGTATTGGTAATAAAATTACCGTATTTCTCGCTTTTCAATTTATCCGTCTTTCTCAAAGGTGAATTATATTTTTATTATCTAATTGTAGGTGGAGACTTTCTAGACCCCGACAAAGATTACTATCTAGTGGAGGGAGACTTAGAAATCGATTAAAGACGCATAAAGGTAACGGTGAAGGGTTACTCGATATCATTTACGTGTTTTAATGTGTTTTCTATGTTAGAAATCGTATTTAGAATAAGTTAGTAATCATAGGAATTGTGTTGTTGATGATGGTTGTTGTTAGTTGATAATTAATATAAGAATTGATGGTTTGTGATGATAAATAATGATTGTTGTATGTTGAACCTTAGTGAAAATTGGGATTTTCGTGTATAAAGGAATGCGTGCATGAGACCAGGACGCTGGCAGCGTCGTGAGCGTTGCCTGGCGCTGTCAGCGTTTCTTGCTGCCAGTTTTTCCCAAAATCGACCCTTTGAATTCTTGTCCCGCCTTGACTTTCCTTGACCCTTTGGACTTGGTCTTCTTGCATTGATGATTTGTTTGTAGCCCACTCCAAATTGTCGGGTTTGGGTCTCGGGTCTCGGGTTTGACTTTGACTCTTGTTGACTTTCGGGTTTGACTTTGAATATTAATGTTTCGAATATATGATAATCCCTTCGCTTGTATCGCATGTTTTGTGACGGTTTTAGATATGTCCCACTTTGAGTCGGTTTTACAAATGTTACGGTTTGAGCACTAATTTCCTATGTGCTTTGTACTCTCATTCCCTTGGCTACCTCCACGTTCGTAAGGCTGGAATGTCGGAACAAATGTTACGGTTTGAGCACTAATTTCCTATGTGCTTTGTACTCTCATTCCCTTGGCTACCTCCACGTTCGTAAGGCTGGAATGTCGGAACGGGGAGTGTATCCTTACTGCTTAAT
>JAIUZE010011961.1:0-36754 GCA_022085475.1 Heliosperma pusillum | reverse complement strand
TGCAAGCCCTAGTGAGAGTGTATGGTTACCTAAGAGTGTCATCCCCGAGTCTTTCTATAATATGATGGTTACGGTTTTGTACTTCATGTATCGATATCCATATGTATTGAATTGCCTATTTATCCTTCTCGTACTTCACATGTATATCTATATATGCATGCTTCTACTTTTGTATTTCCGTTTATGTACGTTTAATGTGATATGGCTGGGAGAACCCGGAGTTAGTCCCCACTGATTGTGGCGTTCATGTTTTTCATGGATGAACAGGTTGCTTGATTTGGATGGCTTTTTGCTTGTGGTACTTTGGGTTTCGGGTGTGAGCTAACGGGCGTTGGCCTGGATGAGTCACCTCTAGACGTTGTTTAGCTAGTTTGCTAATCACTTTGATATTGGATAACATTTTGAGAGACTACGTCTCTTTGTAGTATATTCTATTTTAGTTTGTATTTATTTGACATTCCTCGTATTTCTATCTTGCATGTAAAAAGTTTTAAAAACATCGTATTTTCCGCTATATAAATCACATGCTTGTTATGTTTTATTTCCGCATTCGCGAGGGTCGTCACAATTATTATTAGATTATATTAATATAATATTATTATTACTAATGATTAATAATAATAATAATAATAATAATAATAATATTGTTATCTTTTTATTATTTCAGTTCAATTCAGTTCAGTTCAGTTAAGCTCCATTAAGTTCAGTTCAGTTCAGTTCAGCTCTATTAAGTTCAGTTCAGTTCAGTTCAGTTCAGTTCAGTTCAGTTCAGACAAATTCAGTCCAAAAGAATAGAGCCTAAATAGAGGTGAACTGAACTGAAATGAGCTGAAATTAAGCTGGAAAGAACATGGCCTTAATCCTAGTATGTGAATTTAGACTATGTTGGTTGAACATGTAATTTAGCATTTAACTGAGTCGAAATAGGTTTTTAGGGTTGATTGCATGTGAAAGGCAAAGAAATCATACAATTTACAATGATTAAATAAAGCTATAAAATAAATATTACAATTGATTACAACGGATTCCGGGATCTATGTCGGAAATATGTCAAAAAGAAAGGTTTAAGGAAAAAGAATTAGAATAAAAGACTAAGCGAACAGATTAGTAGCGATACTAGAACTAATAGTTGATTAATTAGTAATTAAGGCTACGTCGGAGCGAATCAGGAAGTTCAGAGACAGAATCCAACCCGGAACAGGCGCACCGTGTGACGCGTCCTCTGGAAGATGTGCAGCACTCTGTGCGTCTGTTCTTGAGTTGGGTTCTTGTTGTGAAGCTAGAATCGCAATCAGTTAGTATTTGTTTGTGTATTTACGGTTTATTATTGACCTACAAGTCGGATTGAAGTGATTTAATTAATTAATCATACTCTAAATTATATCAAAGATGAATCTAGAGACTTGATATGGACAATCTAACCTCTAAAGACACAATTTGATTTAAAAGACGACAAAACCCACTAATATCGATTATTAGGGATCTAAGTCAAGACAAACTATCTAATTAGATTAAAAGACGATTTATAAGAAATAATAAAAAAAACTAATAAAGATTTTGAAAAGGTTTGAGCATGAATCCGACATGAGTCTTACATGATATGAAATAAAATACAAAATAAAATATACAAAAGACGGGATTATTACACCCTCAAACTTACATGTTGACGAAACGAGATTAACTAAGTTGCGTTTTAGCGATAGCTCGACTCGAATGTAAAGAAAGTGTCATCGAAAGAGGATCGAAGAAGTTGATTAGTTAAATTGATTAAGTGTAGTTGGTCAAATTGGTAAGTTTATGCAAGAACGTAACGGTAACCCAGAAGGATCTGAGCTTACGTGGTCGATTGATCAAGCACGTAGATGTCAAAATGCTTAGAGCAAGGTCTAGAATGCAAAGAGAGAGAAAAGAAGGGGCGGAACACTCGCGTCCCTTGAAAGTGAGCACAAACCTCTCCTTTTATAGGGAGAAATCCGAAGAGTTTTGGAATGACTCGAACACGGAAAGAAATCTAGAAAATATTCCGGAAACATGCAAAACGAGCTGGGGAAGAGGCACAGCAAGCACTGCGGCCCTTGGAAGAGGCGCAGCGCCCGCTACGTCATTTCCCAAGCAGTTTCCTACTTTGAAAGAAAGATTTCCGCGTTTCTTTATGGAATTGCGGTAAAGTTCGAATTCTTATAAATAAAATACAGATATATTTTACGAAGAAAGATAAGTTTTGAAATATTAAAATATCCGGAATATTTTCGATCGTTCAAACTCGGTTTTAAAAGACGGTTTACAGAAAATGAATCAGTTTTTTGACCCGGACTCCAAATAAACTCTAAGACTGTCAAAACAATCGTATCGACACACAGATGACGACCAAGGGGTAGACACAAGTGTTTGAGCTATCACTTGACGACAAACTTATGAACTGTCATAAATCTTTTCGCATACCAAACATACGGTCCAATCATCACTGGGTGGTTGGCGGAAGGTGTAGATTCGAGGTATCTACAGAAGCATACCTAAACAAATTCTTGTAGGAGGTCTTCTGGATTTCTCTGAAAGTGTGAAGATGGTGATCGCCTTTTTTGGTGCTACCTAGTTGATAACAATTTTTACTAACTAGTATAAACCCTAATAATTTCAACAAAATAAATTAAGAATTTCTAAACAGCATAATTATTTCACTAATCGGAGATTTTAATTCCACTAGTTTTAAGCCCATGCAAAATTGCACGGGTATCTTTTTTAAACATTGTTATTTTTAAAACTGTAAAAAAAAAGCATATTATTAAATTTGAACAATAATTTCTTTCTTTTATGATGACATTTAATTTAGAATTACAATATCTAATAATAAATGAATGTCTCATATGCAACATTTACATATGGAGTAGTAAATATGTATATATCTTTGATCCGTAATATTGACTTGTAAATAAATTTAACAATAGTAAATTTGAGTCTAATCTCGCTTAGCACCAATGCAAATCTTATCTTAAGACCAGAGATAAAAAAAATTATACGTTTTAACTTGGTTCTTGGACATCCAATAATTTATTTTGAGACTTTGGACATCCAATAATTTATTTTGAGACTTATGAAAAATATTATCATGAGTGAAAAAGTAGGTCATATATTACTTTATATGTTAGAATCTAAAATCTGAGTCTTAAAAAAAACTTAAAGACTTATTTTTGATCTAATTTCAACACCATTTTTTTTACCGTTGAAGAGACCTAAAATACATAAATATAATTGGTGGTAATATACTAATATGTTTGTTATAGTCCACAGTGACATACGTAGAAGTTTTTCATAAGACAAAATCGTCGGTGTTTTTTTTAGTGTTGTGACTCAAAAATCTTACTACATAACCCATTATATCTCCGTATGTATTATATTTTAAATTATAAATTAATTGAAGATTCATATGGGATGTACAATTATAATGTCCTCCTAACCTTATCTATTTCTACCCCTTGCCTTACCTTAATTCAAGCTTTTTAAAATTTTATTTAATCATCTTTGCCTTTTAAAAGCGAAAGTCATTGAAAATATATTATATATTATATATTAAATGTGACGGATCTACTAAATATTTATAATTAACATGTTTATTCTACTAATATCATGTATTGAACTGTATAAATAGAAAAATTAAGCAAATTTATATGTTTATAATTAAAATTAAAAAAATAAATATATGTAGAAAGGCGTTAGTCTACTTAGAAACCCAAACGGAAATCCGTTTAAAGCAGACTCATGCGAACCTGTCTTTTTCAAATGTGAAATAAAAAGACCCGTATTTTACTTGAACATAAAATAATCGAACCTGTTTCCCGCTCGACTCGATCCATTTGGCAACTTAACTCCACACAGTGGTTAAGAAACTCATATAACTTGTCTGCGTAAGTTTGTCAAGATGACTAAATAAGTCATCCCAAATGAAACTATATATTTTACAATTCATTAAGTTTTTTGTAAGCGTCTTACATTTTAAAACGGTTAAATATTATCAAATGAGATCAATGGGGACAAAAATATTGACATATTTTAGGTAATTTATTATGTAATTTTGTATCTACTTGATCCGTTTTAAACTTAATACGAATTTTATCAGTATTTTATACTCCCTCCAATTAATCATGTTGTTCTCACTATTTTGAGCTAAGTGTGGTGATATTCCCTCTTTTCTTATTTGTGAGTAGTTGTGTGGTCCAAATTTAATTGAATGTTGGGTATTGTGTTTTGTGTGGTCTAAATTAATTTCCTTAATCCTTGTGTCCAAAAGAAAAGGAACAACATGATTAATTAGAGGGAGTAATAAATTGTGTGAATCCTTTACTGTACAATTTGGCCCATAAAAATTCCATAGCATTCGCCCCTCATGCAATCACACTGCACGCACGCAAATTATCAATCGCCCCTCAGCCTCTCCTTCACTTCCGCCGCCCCAATAAAAGTATCAATCCCTAATTATTCATTCGTTCCTATATTTTCCCCTCAATCTTACCTCCATATTTGATCTATCTCTCATTAGAAAGCTTGTTCTTCTAATCTTCAAAGGTTTCTATCATAAAATCATTTGCGGGTTTGTACTTAATGTGCTTTGACAATATCCGACTTTTTCACCTGAAATTGTATACACATCTTTTTTTCAATTAGTTTTGTTTTGCCATTTTTTCCATTTTTTTCCATTTTATCAATCTTTTTAATTTTCAATTTTTCATTTTATGCAATTTTAACATATTATGAACCTAATTTATGTACGTGTTTACTCATTGAAGCATGTAATTCATTATTTTTTGTTTCAAAAATTAATCTTGCATTATATTTTTTGGGTTTTAATTTGTTTTCCCTGTTGTTTGAAAAATAATTTTGTTCCATATCTGTAAATTTCACATATTTTTTGCATTAGTTTCAGATCTTGAATTTTACATTAATTAATGAAAATTATTTATTTTTACCTCAACTTTTGTCTAAATTTTTTTATTTATAAATAAATTAAATCTGTCAACTTGTCAAGTATACAATTAAAATTTCTAACTGGCCCCACCACTATTTGTAAAAGTAAGTAGGCTGAGGTGATGATGTTGGTGAAGGAGGATGCAGTAAATGTTTAGGTTATAATAACCGTAGGATTAGTCACTAGTCACGTTTTTGGAACAATTAGATTTGATTTTGATGGGAAAAAAGATAAACTGTTTAGGTTAGGATAAACGGGTATGATATAAAAAGTTGATGAAAAAGTGTGGGAAAGATTAAAATTTATATGTGAAAAAGTAATTCGATATATAGTGTATCAAGTCCAGTTAAAACAAGGTCAAATTTCACAGTCTCCCCGGATATAAATAAGTTGTCAAGAAGCCTTGTAGTGGTAGGATAATGATCATATGAATATATTTTCTTATCTAAAAACCGCGAAGAGTGCGAACCTTGATACTCAGAAAAGCCAAGTTTAAAAATTAGGCATAAAGACGGGAAACTCCTGAGTACGGAGCAGCTTCCTTCAACTGTGAAACAAGGGAAATAAACTGGAAACCCAGACCAAACAAATTTCATTCTTCTGCAATCGAATAACAAATGACTAACTAATCCATACTCGCATATATCATCAATATAACTCTGACCAATCACAGATAGCAACAGATGAATTGTATAACACATCAAACTACAATTGATCATTGATTTACAGAAGCTTAAACTGTACTGTTTATATGAACATCATGTCATTAGCTCTTTACACGCAACTATAGCTACAGCAGTTACCTTCTCATAACTGTAAACTTCTTCCTTCATTAACAATGCTTCTCAAATGCCCACCAATTTCTGTCGACATCACAATTGCCAGAACAAATCCAACAATTCTAAGAACTCGAAGGCCAACTATCTTCGTCTGCACGGTAAAAGTGTAGCAACTTCATATGGACTACCTTTTCCTGGCACCAAATAAATTTTCAAGTACAATCAATATTTGCGTTGTCTTGCTACTTCAAAGACCAATACGTACTTGGCCCAAGGCAATGGGAAAAGAATAATCTTAGATACTGCAACGGCTAATTAAATGGTCTAAGTACCTCAATATTGTCAGCTTGTACAGGAAAGGTAAAGCCAATTGAACAGTTCTCCAACTCTTCCGGACACTTCATCCAAGCTCTATGCGCATCACTCATTTTAATTTTATACTTGAACATCTGATACAACGAAAGAAACTCGGACATTAATAAACTGCAACCAGACTTAACGCAAAATTTGAATATAGTAAATATTTTTAAATGTAACCTAATTGATGACGATAATATATTCACTTGAAAGTGGAAAACTAAATGGCATCATACATATCTATAAAACCAACCTCTGAAAGAGAAATGGTCGGCTTTTCCAGTTCATCTCCTTCAACTTCGATGCCAGTTCCCTGGCAATCAGGGCAGAACACTGAGCATACTCTGTCACAAAACGTACCTGTCTCACTCGCCTTTCTCAACAGATTGGGTTTGATGCTATCCGTCTTCGCTTCAGGCTTCTCTAGTTGACTGAGATTGGATTTCACTTTCCTTCTAGATCTTCTTCTCACTTTCAGACGCACAGGTGGCTTCATAAACATCTCAAACTCACATAGTAGTATCCAGTGGATGAGGCAGGAAGTGTGGAACACATGGAATGCCTGCATACATTGAGATTGTAACATCCCAGTCAAGATTCAATAAATATTTGCTCAATATCTATCTGTTACTTTCATGAAAGATAAAAGAAACTCCCCATGTTGTTAGACCTAAAATTTGTCACATGCTAACTGCTTGGAGCACAGAAATTGCATAAATTAACTCAGAAAAAAGAGGAGAAGATATGACCACAGAGATCATATAACTCAGCAACAAAGATTGTAGTCCCACGGAGTATAGGCTCTAAAACTATGGATTTATCATACACAATCTTTAATGTGAGATGAGAAATCAATGAAGTATTGAAGTGAATAGTATGTAGTAAAATGGTGCAAGATGCACGGGAAAAGACAAGAGAAGAAAAATAAAAAGGAAAAAAATTACAGAATACCAATTTAATGAATTAAGGAGATATAAACAGGTGAAATATGTGTAGATAAATCACGTGATTGCTGGAAGAAGCGAATAAATTACAAATATCTAATCATTCAATATTGAAAACAGGTCAAGCCATCAAACACAAAGATCACATACAAAAAGACAGGAAAAGAGGCAAATCCATCAATCCAATAGCTCAAAAGTACTCAGCATAATTTTAAAGTACAAAGCTACTCCATCCTTTTCCTTGTGTTCCTAACAACACTTTGACCGTTATTTTATCCACTTGTATATTATTATTATCGGCTGAAATCTTTTTGTTATGAAAGATTTTTGATAACTAAGATAACTATGTAAATAACATATTATAGAGTTTTTCTATAAACACCACCTATAATTTGTCACTTTGCGAGAACTACCTGATTTATTTTTTGTCAAACACTATCTAAAGTTTAGATTTTTTTCTCACACATTACCAAAATCACTATTCACGCATGAAAAGTTCAAAATTAGTGATTTTAACTTGCCGTAATTATGGATGATGAGGTCGACGATAATAAAGTATTTCCGTAGAAAATAGCATGAAACTTGGTAACTTAGGTTAAACATTAGTATAGTTTGGCAAAATAAACTCCAAGGCCATGATATCGTAAGTTAAAATCCTTATTTTCACATTTTCACGTCTGAATAGTGATTTTGGTAGTGCTTGACAAACAAAATCTAAACTTTAGGTAGTGTTTCACAGAAATTATAACATTAGGTAGTTTCTCGCAAAATAACATAAATTTTAGGGTAGTGTTCAATAAAATACTCTATAGTTTATTCACGGTAAAAGTTCTGTGAGAAGCTAAATGGGGGAAACAAAAGAAAAAGGAGGGAGAATATAGTTTATGTTTTACATCAGAAAGCTGTTAAAGAATTAAAGGTAAACGATGAATAAGGTAGGGTTACCCCATGTACATTCCTGCTAGAGCAGGCAAGTCTTCCAGTCTTTAGGTTTACAAGTGTAGCCACATCTTTCCCAGCTATCATCTTCTGTTGACAGATATCACACATTTTCTCAGATGCAACGCGCTGCTGCCTTCTCAATTCTCGTCTTAGTGACTTACTAGGTATAATTCTTGAATGCACAAGATGATCATCATAGCGATTCACGAGTAAAGAGGAGCTCCTAGTACTTGTTGAGCCTTGAGAATCCTCTCCGGATGAATCAGGATGGTAATTCTGTGTCTCACTATTGATTTCCGAGTCAGAAAAGGATTCTTTCCTTCTCTTTCTTGAACTACTGCCGTTATCACCGTCCTCTCCACCAGTAAGTAGCAATGTCTTGATCCCGTCAAACAAACTCTGTTTGCCCAAATCATAGAAGTATCTGAAAGTCACAATTGCAAAGTCATGCGAGGAAATCCTAGAATGGATTTCATCAGCATCGCTGTTTCTTTTACCCAACCATTCACACCAGATTCGTTGCATGCCGATATTCACCTCATCTCTCCTTAATACCCTACTAGTAATCTGCCCATAACCTCCTAGCCTCACCCTCAAGTCCGAAATATCATCCTTCTTGCCAATAACACCAGGAATCACCAAATCAAAACCTACCATGTCATCATCACCACCAACATCCCAGTCATTCACAAAGTTGCCATTCCCATTCCCATGAGTGTCCTTATTTGAAAAATCCGCCTTGACTACGATAGCAAGACTGTCAACGCACTCGCGCTCATCCACCAAGCCGCGGTTTTCAGTCCCATGGGATCCCTCATCTTTCCTTTCATCATCCCAATTCCGGAAGAAAAGAAGGCCGTCATCAAAAGGCCAAGGGTTCGACCCCATCAACGTCACCTTAGCAGCGGAATACCTCTCCTTATGAAGATTACCTCTCAAATGATCGAACAAAACGTCATCACTATAACATGGCGCCAAACACAAGGTACAGAAAAATACAAAACGCTTGCCATCTTCTCGTAAATCCACATATGTATGCCCTTGTAATCTAACATTTCTCAGTGTCTTCCTAGCTAATTGTTCCTTCCAACTTGGAACGGTAGGTTTTAGAAACCCTAATTCTTCCTTCGACATTTCCCCCAAATCAATTGCTAACCCTAAACCTTAAATTTATCAACATAAATCTACAATTGAAAGCCCTACTAGCTTCACGCTGTTCACAATGATACTAAATCGAACGAAAAGACAGATTTCTTTAAAAAAACTAAAGAAAGAAATAAAAACAAAGTTGGATTAGATTTAGAATTAGGGTTTAGAAGTTCCAAAACTTACAAGTAGGGCGATTAGCAGGTATTATGGAAGATATAGGAGACGGTTGAGGTTTTCGAAAGTAGAACATGGGTTGGGCGTGAGAGATCGACATTGCAGAGGAAAGATAAAGCTCCATGGTCAACGCCATATCCATTTCTTCAAGAACTCGTTGAGCAAAACGAAACGAAACGAATATGTAAGAAAACTAAAAGGACTGAGAGAATTATTAAGTAAGGAAAAATATTTGACAGAAATGTTACTCAGTAGAAAAGATGTTGAAGGGATGGAAAAAGTAAAGAGCAGTCGAGCAGATGATAGTTTATAGAGATGAAATATAAACGAAAGATTGAGAAATAACTTGTGCGATAGAGTTAACAATAGACCTTTAGGGTCAAAGATTTAGAAATGACTTGTTTGCGTCCCATGTCGGTTAAGTTTGGAGGCCGTGTCATGGTGCCATGCTTACTAACTTTAACCTCCAACGACGGGTTAGCTCTATAGACCCGCCTTACTACAAATGTATCTTGATGGTTGCGACTTGAGACAAACCGCTGTGCCGTCTCAATTGTACTCCTAATAGGCTGCAGGATATATGAGAATAACGGGTGAAGATTTTGATTTCAAGAGCTATAATAGCAAATGTGAAGCTTAAATAAACAGTAAATGCAAAGATGATAGCCTTGAGCTATCTTTTCCCTAATGAAATGACAATCCAATTCGATGTGCTTAGTCCTTTCATGACGAACAGGATTTGCAGCAATGGACAATGTTGCCTGGTTGTCACATCTCAAGGCAGCATGAGATAGGCTTTTAAGTCATAGATCCTTGAGGAGTGTCATCAGCCAGATTGCTTTACAGGCTGTTAATATCATGGCCTCGTGCTGAGCTTCAGCTGATGACCTGGCAACAACACTTTGTTTCTTGGTCTTCCATGAAACTGGGGAATCTCCCAATAGAATGCAAAAATCTGTAGTAGATCTCCTTGAATAGGGACTTGACCCACAGTCAGAGTCACAATAGGCTATCAACTTAGCTTTAGATGAGCGAGCAAGGAGGATTCCTTGTCCTGGAGCATTTTTTAGATACCTGAGAACTCTTTTTGCAACTTGTAAATGATCAGATGTTGGCTATTGCATAAACAGACTTAACAATTGGACAGAAAAAGAGATAGCAAATCTGGATATAGTTAGATATATCAATTTCCCAATAAGCCTTCTATACATCTCTGGATTTGGCAAAATTCTTCCTTTTTTGGGCTCAAGTTTGATGCGAGCATCTAGGGGCACTCTAAGGGTCCTTTCTCTTTCAATCCCAAATTCTTGTAATAATTCATTAGTGTACTTCTTTTGTGAAATAAACAATCCTTGGGCAGTATGAGCAATTTTAACTCCCAAAAAATAAGATAAGTTTCCAAGATCTTTCATCTTAAATTCAGAACTGTGAACAATCTTCAAGTTCTCTATCTCATTTTGATCATTACCTGCAATTACCATATCATCGACATAAACATATACTGTTGTGATAGAGGTGTCTTTGCTCTTTTACAAATAAAGAGTGATCAACATGGGTCTGCTTTTATCCTGCAGCTAGAAGAGTGTTGGAAAGTTTAGCAAACCACTGTCTAGGAGCTTGTTTTAGGCCATAGAGAGATTTATTGAGTTTGCAGACTTTTGCACCATATTTTCTAGGTTCGGGCTGTTGTCTTGTCACAATCCTATCACAAATTTTGCTTGTACCCCAAAGGAAGCTTCATATACACTTGTTCTTTGAGGTCACCATGCAAAAAGGCATTGGTCACATCCATTTGACATGTGAACTAATTTTTCATAGCCACAATTGCAAGCAAAGCTCTAATAGTAGTCATTCTAGCTACTGGAGCAAAGGTGCCTATGTAGTCCAAACCCTCTCTTTCTCTACACCCTTGAATCACTAATCTTGCTTTGTACCTGTCTAAGGTCCCATTTTGTTTGAATTTCGTTTTATATAACCACATGCTTTCAATAGCCTTCCTGCCTGGAGGCAAGTTAGTGATCCCCTAGGTGTCATTGAGTTCCAAGGCCTCAAGTTCCTCATTCATGGCTATAACCCACTCAATGTTTTGCAAAGCTTCACTGAAATAATAGGGTTCAAGACTAGTTGTAATTTTGTTCACCATATTAGCGAAGAACTGTTGAACTTTTGTGTCAGCAACCTGAGTAATTCCAGTTGCACTATCTCTGTAATTTTGCGTCCCTGCTCATCACATTCAGTGTCATGTTGAGGGAGCACAAATCTTGAAACTGGCAGGTCAGTTTGTGTTGATTCTTGCTTAGTGGAAATCCACAAGAGTGTGGGTTGCATATAACTTCCCTTCTTGTGGGTGAAATAAGGAAAGATATGTTCATGAAAGACAATATCCCTAGTCACAAATCTTCTTTTGGTAAGAAGCTCTTGAACTCTATATCCTTTTTCGTGAGTAGCATAACCAAGGAAGACACAAACAACTCCCCTTAGTTTGAATTTATGCTTTTCTCTATCTGGGTTGTAAGCCATAGCAAGAAACTCAAATATTTTCAAAGAATTGTAGTCAAGAACTGTACCATGCATCACTTCATAGGGAATTCTGTTATTTATGGCAGAGGAAGGCATCTTGTTAATCAAGTATGTAATTGTCATAACACAGTCTCCCCAATAGCTCGGAGGGAGTCCAGAATGAAACCTTATGGCCCTACTGTTAGAACCACACTTGGTTGATGATGCCAATTTTCAATGTCATTTAATGGTTTGCTTCTTAGTTATGATTTATAGCATTTGAAGCTCTCAATTAGTTCTCAAGGATGGTGCAAGGAAGATCGAAGATGAAGAAAACCTTAGCCTAAGTCAAATGTTGTAAACGAGGTTGTGTAGCATTCTTAGTTTGTCAAGTGACTGCAAAACCATGCAACAGTGCAAGTCACTGTGGTTTCTGATACAACGAAAGGAGAATTTTCGAAAATGTCAAAAGTGTTGATCTTTATAAAGAACTCTTATTTTCAAAAGGTTGGCTTACTCTAAAATTAGAAAAACAAGAGGAGTGTATTTGAATGTTAAAGCTAATCTTATTGAAATATTATTTCCCAAGATTTATGGAAGATAATATTTTATTTCCCAAGATTTATGGAAGATAATATTTTATTTCCCAAATTTTTTATGGAAAGATTTATGTCTCCCTTAAAACTTTATACAAGATACTCTTTGCTTTGAAAATGGAAAGATTTCTTGAGCATACAAATCTGATTATTACTTTTGAAATATGATTAGAATCTTTCACACACTTTTTCTTCTATAAATAACCTCCTTATTTCTCATTTATTGTTAAGACTTTTAAGAGCATTTATTGAGAAATTTTGCAAATTATTTCTGAGTTTAAAGCTTTGTTTTCAAGTGTTTGCAAAATCGTTTTAAGTTTTAAAGTCTTCAATCGTTTTTCAAAAGAGCTGTAAATCTCCATGTATCAGTTCGCCGCACTGTGACATCTAAGTTTGTTCCATGATCTCGTATTTAGGTCTTAATTGTGATCTCCATGTTCATTAAGTGAACGATTGAGATCAAAGACTCTGTAAACCTGTGAGATAGAACACATAAATTCTTGAAGCGGAGTAGCTTTAAGTTTGAGTGCAACCGGGGTTGGTTGGCGAGTTATTTTCATTGTAAGGGGTTTAGTAAGTTTGAGTAAATTTCTAAACAAGCAATAAAATAACATTGGACGTAGGCTTCGTAGTAGAAGCTGAACCAATTGAAAAACATCGTCTTGTTTGTTCATTTACTTTCACATTCCGCTGCTTATTATTTACTTACTGCTCATCTCGTTATTTTGCCTGCGCCACAGTCTTCCATACTGTGACGTGTTGCATATCTCGCTGCTTTGTTGACTCAGACCTACTGTTACTTCTTGTGAACTTAAATTCAATTAAGTTTCTCAAGTCTCGTACTTAATTGTTCTTGCTTGTGTTATCAAATAACCAAGTTAAGTAGAAATTTTTAAAAGTATACCTAATTCACCCCCCCCCCCTCTTAGGTGTTAATCGTTCTTAACTCTTCAATTGGTATCAGAGCCTCGTGCTCTTGATATTGGTTAATACCAACGAGTTGATCCTTTAGTTATGGACGATTCAAAACACACTAAGTATCCCATCTTCAAGGGAGAAAACTATGTTTGGTGGAAACACCGCATGGAGCACTATGTCAAAAGTGCTGACTATAAATATTGGTTGATCATTCAAAAGGGTCCCCTCAAAAATACGGTCACTAATAAGGATGGTATTAGTGTTCCAAAAGATGAGGATAAATATGTCGAAATTGACTATAGAAAGGTCGAGAAAAACTCTAAAGCCATGTCCATCGTTCAATATGGCATTGGTGAACAAGAGGTTAACCGGATATCCGGATGTACCACAGCCAAAGAGATTTAGGACACTTTAAGCCTTGCTTATGAGGGAACGTCACAAGTTAAAAAATATCGTGTTGACCTTCTCATGCAACAATATGAGGTGTTCAACATGGCAAGAGATGAGTCAATCAATAGTTGTCGTCACGATTTTCTAGTATTGTCAATGACCTAAAGAGTCTAGGAAGAAACTTTGAATCCGAGGACTTAGTTCGTAAAATCCTTCGTAGCTTAACTGAAAAGTGGCAACCAAAGGTTACGGCTATTGAGGAAGCTAAAGACCTATCTACTCTCACCCTTAATGAACTAATGGGCTCTCTTATGGCTCATGAGTTAACCCTCATGAAGCGTTCTAGTGAAAGCTCCAAAGGGAAAGGGCTCGCTCTTAATGCTCTCTCAAGTGATGAGGAGGATGAGGATGACGAGTTTACAATGTTCACTAAAAACATTGTTGGAATGATTAATGGTCGTAACTCTAAAAGGTTTAGCTATAATACTAGCAAAAGACGTTTTCCAAAGACAAAAACAAACTCCACTATTGGTTGCTTTAAATGTGGTGACAATGGTCACCAAATCAAAAAATGTCCAAAGTGGGATGACATCAAGTCTAAAGAAAAACGTGACTTTGCCAAAAATCAATACAAAAACAAAGTTATGTCGGCTATTTGAGGCATGTCTTATTCCGATGAGGACGATGTCCTTGAGGAAGAATTAGATGCCAAATTGTGTCTTTCCTCGCATTTCAATCAAGATGCTCCAAAGTCATCAAAGAAAGAATCAATCAAATGTCTCATGGCTCACTCTGTTGATTCCGATTCATATTCTGACAATGAGGTAAATGATCTCAAGAAAAAGGTTCGATCTTTCTCCAAAAACAAAGTTTGTCTTCTTTTAGACCAATTTATTGATAAGTGTCGTGTCCAAAACAATAAGCTAGATGCCATGCAAATCGAAATAGAGGACATAGCGGAGGAAAATATCAATTTCAAAGAGTGTCTAAATGAAGTTAAACAAGTTGGTTCATCATCTTGTCTTGAGAAAGAAATAAAAAAGCTTAAAAAACAGAATCTGATCTTGAGTAAAAAGGCTGAACTGCTACATGTCACAGATACAACCACTGTGTCATCTGAGTCTAACAAGGAAATCGAGTCACTTACTAAACATGTGTCTTCCTTAACCAAGGAACGAGACCAACTTCTAATTAATCTAACAACATGTGAAAGTCAAAAAGAAGATCTTGTGCAGATTGCTGAAATGTTAAATGATGAGTCAAGTCATGTAAAAAGTGCCTTAGAACATGCACAAAAATCAAACGATGACCTTCTTGCTCAAATTGAAATTTTACAAAAAGAATTAGCCGAGGCTAAATTGTTCTATCAAAAGTGGGAAGGAAGCCAGAATGTTTTAGAAATCCTTTTAAAACAATCACAAGAATACGAAAAGCTTGAGAAGAATGATGGACTAGGTTTCAAGCGCAACAGTAACACTCACTGTTGCATTCGAAACCGAGACCCAAGCAAGACTGATTTTCGAAAAAGAAAATATGTTGGCCTTCCTGAATATATTATTTATAACTATTGTGGCAAGACGGGTCATGTGTTTAATGGTTGTGAAAAGAGAGTCCTTGACTTAGAAAAAAGCACTAAAGTAACTAAACAACTTTGAATTAAGAAAGAGTTAGAAAAGCAAGCAAGTCTCAAGAAGGGACCCAAATTTATTTGGGTTCCTAAACTAAATGTTTGATCTCTTATAGGCGTTAGTGAGGGGCAACAACAATTGGTACTTAGACAGTGGATGCTCTTGTCACATGACGGGAAATGAAACCCAATTCCTCTCGCTAGAAGCCTACGATGGTGGCATGGTGACTTTTGGTGACAACAAAAGAGGTGAAATCATTGGTATTGGAAAAGTTGGTAAGTCAAAGTCACTATGTGTCGACAAAGTGTTGCTTGTCTAAGGTTTGAAACACAATCTCTTAAGCATCTCACAACTATGTGATCGTGATAATATTGTTGAGTTTCATGCTAGTGAATATAGAATTCTTGATGGAAAAACTAGAGGACTCATTCTTGAAGGAAAACGTGTTAAAGATGTTTACATGACTAATTTATGTTCATTGTCTGGTCAAACCTTATCATGCACGAGTGTCCAAAAGAATGACCCTTGGCTTTGGCATAAACGGTTAGGTCATGTTAATGCTAGAACACTAAACACTCTCAAGAAACTTGATCTAGTAGATGGCATTCCTAACATAAAATTTGAATTTGAATCACTATGTGATGATTGTGTTAAGGGAAAACAGGTAAAATGCTCCTTTAAATCCAAAATTTTTGTTAGCACTTCTCGTCTTCTTGAGCTTATTCACATTGATCTATGTGGACCCATGCGCATTGTAAGTAGAGGTGGAAGAAAGCGTTCATGTAATATTTGACGAATCTAGTCTCTTTGTCTTAAATGAACAGGTTGATGAAGAAGAGGATGATGATGATTTCGAAATTGGGATGATACGTCATAATATGGATCAAGTAGTTGATAAGGCTGAGCGACAGTCGGAGCCACTGTTGCATGATGAAGCTGGCCTAAATTCAGGGGGAACTAATCCTCCCTCATCTCAAGATAATGCTAGCTCATCCAGGGGGAATGAGGATGCAAGTGAGCAGCTTACTCAAACATAAACTAATCCACAATCACCTTCACAAAACAATCTGGATGCAACAGTGACGCCCACTGTGACACCAGAACCAAACGAAGCCTTAAACACTCTTGTCCTAAAAAAAATGGAAACACCAAAGCTCTCACCCTCTCTCAAATCTAACCAGTGATCTAAATTCTGGAATGAAAACTAGATCATCGCTCCAAACATTTTGTGCCTTCAATGCATTCCTCTCTCAAAATGAACCTGCCAATGTCACAGTAGCTCTCACTGATACATGTTGGATGACAGCCATGCAAGAGGAATTAAACCAATTCGAAAGAAACAAGGTATTTCATCTTGTCCCTAGGCCTTCTCATCGTACTGTAATTGGTACGAGATGGGTCTTTCGCAATAAGCTTGATGATTCCGGAGAAATCGTAAGGAATAAAGCTCGACTAGTGGTGCAAGGTTTTAACCAACAAGAAGGAATCGATTATGATGAAACCTATGCAGTGGTAGCTAGGCTTGAAGCCATACGAATGCTTATAGCTTTTGCATCTCATGTTGGCATAAAACCTTTTCAAATGGCTGTAAAAACCGCTTTCCTAAATGGTTATCTTGAGGAAGAAGTTTTTGTCGAACAACCACCGGGCTTTTTAGACAATGAATCTCCTGACCACGTTTTCAAACTCATTTAAGGGTCTCTACAAAGGTCACTATCCGACAGAGTGTCATACAGTCTATCTATGTAATCGACCAGTCATCTCCATGACCCCATGGTGCTGAACCAACCATCGATCGACTTACAATCTAGTCACTTCGAGAAATCACCTCATTGAGTAACTAGGGACAAAATACTAAGTTCGTCCTATTCACTTGAATAGGGTCCAACATTGTCTTACAATCTATTCGTATAAACAAAGTATTAAATTTAGTCAAACTAAATAAAAGAGTTTATAATAAAACTCGAACAATGAATGCAATTATCATATATGAAATAATTAATACAACACTCAATTATTACATATTACATCATCTAAAGGAATTCTGGTACTCGTCTCAATCCCATTGTGACGACATGACTATCATACTTAGCTTTTGATAAAGGCTTGGTTAACGGATCAACAATGTTGTCATATGTCCCAACCTTACAAATGTCAATTTCCTTTCTATCCACGTAATTTCTAATTACATGATATTTCCTAAGTACATGTCTAGACTTATTACTAGACTTGGGCTCTTTTGCTTGAAAGATATCCCCACTGTTATCACAATAAATCGTGATAGGATCTTTGGCAGTTGGGACTACTGCTAGTCCTTCCAAAAATTGCCGAATCCACACAGCTTCCTTTGCATCTTCAGACGCTGCAACGTACTCTGCTTCTGTTGTAGAATCCGCTGTAACGCTTTGCTTGAAACTCTTCCACAAAATAGCTCCTCCATTCATCATATAAACATAGCCGGATTGGGATTTTATGTCATCCCTATCTGTCTGGAAACTGGCGTTTGTGTAACCCTTTACACGTAACTCAGTCTCACCTCCAAACACTAAGAACGAATCCTTGGTCCTTCTCAAGTACTTAAGGATGTTCTTGAAAGTCCATAGACCTTAATTAGACTCCTCTAATTATTTACTAAATTACTTTTTAATTTAGTTTATAATGATCTATGTAACATGCATGCAAATATAAAGACATTTATATAAGAGAAGAAATTTCCTCACATTGATGTGGAAAATATAAGGGCACAACAAGAACTCCTTCTTGTTGATCTTGAGCTACAAATATGGTTGAACACAAATAATCTCCAAGGTAGAAGATCTCCTCTAAGTTGCACCAAGATTAACCCAAATAATCTACCCTTATTATTAACTAGATAATAAGATAGATATAATACTACTAATACTAGACTATATTACTACACTAGTAATACTTAGTAAATATTAGTATATGAGAGTTTTAGAGAGAAGTTTAGTTTTGAGAGATGTATGGAAAATAAGAATGAACTTGTGTAAGGAATGAACAACAATTGTTCTCCTTTTATAGCCAAGAGGGCCGGTTTCATCATCACAAAAAGGTGATGTTTTCTTCTTATTTTATTGCCATGTAAGGTGGTAATGTGTTGTAGTGAATAAAATGATATCATGTTTGCTATTCATGTCATAAGCATATGTTGCTTATGAGTATAAATAAGAACAACCACCATCACCATTTGACTTCACCACAACCGGCCATGTGAGCCTCAATTTGATCCATTTTGATTTTTGATATTTGTCCCACAAATACTTATTAATCATATGCTTAATTATCTTGTATAATTAAGTGTTAATTTGATCATATAACAATTATATGACACAAATAAATGAATAATATGTACTTAACATTTTAAGTAATATTTTACCATTATATCAATATATAATGGGTCCCACAATGCTTAGTTAATTTATTTTACAACTCTTTGTAAATATAATTAACTAATTACCTCTATCTCAAAACCTCAACTAATTTAGTAATTTAACGATTAATTACTAAGTTAAATCTTATTTAATCGTATTAAAATAAGATATAAATTTATTAGTCAATTATCGCATAATTGAAAAATAAGCTTAATCGAATTTGAGTTCTTAACTCAATTTCTAACAATTAACTCTCGTACATATCGAATATATGTAATGTACTAATTAACTGTATCGTATACAAATAATTAGTTACTATTTGGATTTCATCCTTTAGGTGTGACCGAAAGGGATCAGTTGATCACCGCCGTCAAACGACAATAACGTCAAACTCTAGTCAGCCAACCGTTATTGATTTACGTTAATCAACTGACTAATCATATATATAGTCAATAAATATCCCAATTATATTCCATAATAAGATTTATTATGTGGCGCACTATTGTGGAGGACACCTACTCCAACAATCTCCCACTTGTCTGACACAAGTGTGCGTCACCGATTCTCTTGTCTCTTTATCACATCTCCCACTCAACGCAAGGTGTCTTTCAGGTCGCACTTGCGATTGACAATATCTAGAGTGGTTTTCTCGATAGGGAGAGTAACTGTCTGACCGGAAAATCTACCATAGATCTCTTTCCGAGCGTGGCCACGCATTTACAGTAACTTCTCCTCGAGTGGCCTAAAGATGTTTTTACCCAACGTGGGTGGACAATTCCTGTTGATCCATCTACTCTGTATGATGCAGATCACCATGATCCAGAAGAAGTCCATCGGCCTCCTTTTACGGCACGACCTAGAACATCAACCAAAACCAATCGGAAACTGCACCGACTCAGATAGACGGTCGCCAGTCAAAAGAATCGACTTATAGGAATAAGATAGAAGACCCTGCCACGACCAGGCATCAAATAATTGATTTAAGGGTCTCTACAATGTCACTGTCCGACAGAGTGTCATACAGTCTGTCTATGTAAACGACCAGTCATCTCCATGACCCCATGGTGCTGAACCAACCATCGATCGACTTACAATCTAGTCATTTCGAGACGTCACCTCATTTGAGTGACTAGGGACAAAATACTAAGTTCGTCCTATTCACTTGAATAGGGTCCAACAATCTATTCGGATAAACAAAGTATTAAATTTAGTCAAACTAAATAAAAGAGTTTAAAATAAAACTCGAACAATGAATGCCATTATCATATATGAAATAATTAATACAACATTCAATTATTACATATTACATAATCTAAAGGAATTCTGGCACACGTCTCAATCCCATTGTGACGACATGACCATCATGCTTAGCCTTTGATAAAGGCTTGGTTAAAGGATCAACAATGTTGTCATCTGTCCCAACCTTACAAATGTCAATTTCCTTTCTGTCCACGTAATATCTAATTACATGATATTTCCTAAGTACATGTCTAGACTTGTTACTAGACTTGGGCTCTTTTGCTTGAAAAATAGCCCCACAGTTATCACAATAAATTTTGATAGGATCTTTGGCAGTAGGACTACTGTTAGTCCTTCAAAAATTGTTGAATCATCACAGCTTCCTTTGCCGCTTCAGACGCTGCAGGTACTTTGCTGTCTTGTAAAATCCGTTGTAACGCTTTGCTTGAAACTTTTTCCAGCAAAACCAGCCTCCTCCATTCACATATAAACTAGCCGGATTGGGATTTCATATCATCCTATCTGTTTGGAACTGCAATCTGGTGTAACACCCTTTTACACGTAACTCACAGTCCTCGCCTCCAAACACTAAGAACGGAATCCTTGGTCCTTCTTAAGTACTGAAGGAGTTCTTTCCAGCTATCCATTGGACTCTCACCTGGATTTGCTTGGTACCTACTTTCATGTGCTCAAAGCATAAATGCAACGTCGGACGAGTGCACATCATAGCATACATGATTGATCCAACAGCTGATGCGTAAGGGATCAATTTCATGCGTTCAATCTCCTCGGGTTTCGTAGGGCACTCTGACTTGCGCAAAGTGATCCCACTTCCCATAGGAATAAAGCCTCTCTTAGAGTCTTTCATGTTGAACCGATCAAGAATCTTATCAATATAAGTTTCTTGACTTAATGCTAGTATCCTTTTAGATCTATCCCTATAGATCCGAATACCTAAGATGCGCTGGGCCTCTCCTAAGTCTTTCATTTGTAAATGTATTCCTAGCCACTCTTTTACAAAAGTGAGCATTGGAATATCATTCCCAATGAGTAGTATGTCATCTACATACAAGACTAGAAAAGTTACTTTACTCCCACTAAACTTCATGTATAAACACGGTTCCTCGACGCTTCGAGTGAAACCATTTTGTTTAATTACATGATCGAAACGATGGTTCCAACTCCTGGATGCTTGTTTAAGACCATAGATGGATCTCTTAAGCTTGCATACCTTCTTAGGGTTTGATGGATCCACAAAACCTTCACGTTGTGTCATGTACACTTCTTCTAGAATCCCATTCAAGAAGGCGGTTTTGACATCCATTTGCCAAATCTCATAATTATGAAATGCGGCAACCGCTAAGATAATCCTTATGGATTGAAGCATGGCGACTGGGGCGAAGGTTTCGTCATAGTGAAGACCATGAACTTGGGTGAAACCTTTTGCCACCAATCTAGCTTTGTAAACATCATTATGTTTATCTATGCCACTTTTGATCTTATAGATCCACTTACACTGAAGAGGTCGTACCTCCTTAGGTAAATCAACCAAGTCCCATACTTGATTGTCGTACATAGAATCCATTTCGGATTGCATGGCTCCTAGCCATAGCTTTGAGTCGGGACTACAAATGGCTGCTTTGTAGGTAGTAGGTTCGTTACTTTCAAAAAGTAGCAAATTATAGTCATCACCTTCCTCTATAATACCAAGGTATCTATCAGGTTGATGACTAATTCTGCTTGACCTCCTAGGTTTCGAAGGAATAATGTGTTGGAGTAAATGTCCTCAACAATAGTGCGATCACATAATTAAATCTCAATAATAAGAATACAAAGGGATGATGAATATTATAGTCAACTGGTCAACATAAATCGGTAACGATTGGCTCAATTGAGTTTGACGTTACTGTCGTATGACGGTGGTGATCAGTTGATCCCTTGAGGTCACACCTAAAGGACAATCCCCTAATCATGTACATTAATTAATTGTATAGTGATACAGATTAATTAATCCCTTAAAATGAACCAAGTTTAAATTGTGAGTGAGAAATATATCTTATTGTAATATGATTAAATAAGATTCATTTTGGTAATTTAATTGTTATATTACTAAGAATGCATTATGTTTATGAAACATTTGAGATAAGTGAATTTGGTTAATTATAATTACAAATTGTTGTAGATTATTTTAACCAAATATGAGAGGACCCATTTTATTTACATGTAATTATAAAATGTGACTTAAAATGTTAAGTCTAATTTATTTGTTATGAAATTGCATTTAAATTGGTTAAATGCACATTTATAAGCAAAATTACATGTTATATGTCACATGTCACACTTGTGACAAATGACAAATTGCAAAAATAAAATGCACACCCATATTACATGGGTGAACCGGTTTTGGTAGTGTACAAAAGGGTGATTATTTTTGTGTATTATTCTAATTAGGAATTAGACATAATCATACCCAAAACTATTACCAACACTCAACCTTTTTACATTGTTAAGAACAATTGGAAGTGACAACACCCCACCCATGTGGGGTGTGGGTGACCGGTTTTTACAAGCCACAAAGGGGCTTGTTTTTCCCTCTCATTAAATACTACAACATCTCATATTTTGCTAGTATCTTTATCTTTCTAAAAATCTCTATCTCTCACTAAAAGAAATTTGAGAAATTTTTCTTGTGTTCTTACACTAATAATATCATTACTAAGGGTAGTAATATATCTATTAGTTCATAATAAGGGCTTCTACTATTTAATACTAGTGTAGTATTTTGTAGAGATTAAGGGTAGTCTTGGGTGCAACTAATTGGAGAGTTTCTACTTTGAAACTTGGAAGATCATCCTCATATTACTAGCTCAAGAACAATATTTGAAAGGAGTTCAAATATTGTGCCCATATTTTCATAATCAAAGTAAGAAATGGTTCTTTCCTTTATATTTTGTTATGCATGCATAAGATTTATTTAGTTTAAGAGTAAACTAAATATATAATGATATTAGAAGTGTCTAATATCGAGTTTAAGAAACTTACAAGCGGTATCAAGAGCCAAGGTTGTTGCATGCATAATCGATTTATAGTTTTTTCGAGTTATGGTAACTTAAAGAAAACTACTAATTTGTGTTTTATAAGATAAAATCACAAAGTTATTTGCATGTCAATATATTCTGGTCCTAATATGATTTTAGGTCATTTTGATGATTTATGGAAATTTTTAGTGCTCAAATATGATTTTTAGTGGTTTTATCACATTTTAATGAGTAAAATGATGTTTAAAATGCTAAAAATAGTTAGACTTATCTTCTGACCTTGAAATTTTTACACAATATCACACATGTATATTACTTACTGCATGCAAAATTTCGTGTGAAGTAGACATATTTCGTGTGATTTATGATTTTTATATGATAAAATGAAATAAATAAAGGTCAAATGGTTAAAAATACTTCCGCTTTGAATCTGACAATGAAATTTTAGTATGTTGTCACATGCATGTTTTCCTGTCAGACTGGAAAATTTCAGACTGATATGATTTGTCTAGCATGATTTATGGATTTTTAATGTAACAATGGCATAATTAGTGACTAATTTAGCTAATATACTTTCGATTTGAATCTGATGATGAAATTTTAGTATGTTGTCACATGCATGTGTTCCTGTAAGACTGGAAAATTTCAGACTAATGTTATTTGTCTTGCATGATTTATGAATTTTTAATGTAAAAATGGCATAAATAGTGACTAATTAAACATATATAGCTAAAATATTATTCATGTCAAGAGAAAATTGTTCCTGGTTGCATAAATGTCCCAAATTTCAGATCTAAAGTTGAAAATTTAATATGATTAATTTTTGCATGCTTTATGTATTTTATTTGATAAAACCGATAAAGCGCAACCATTTTTCTCTAAACCGATTCGAAATTTTTAAACCATGATTTTTGACATTATGAGTGTCATGGAAATGTTCCAGAATGTACAAAAATTTAAAATTCGAATTTTGAAATTATTGTAATTAAATTTGGATTTATTTGATTAAAATATGATTTTAAAAGTCTAATATGAGCAATTATATAACAACAAGTTGAATTATTGTCAAAAATTGAGTGATGACTAATTTTTGAGGCCTAAATGAGTTGGGATAATTAACTTGGACTTAAATATGATTTAAGTATTGTTTGGTGATTTTAAAGTGTTATTATCACGCATTTCCGTAAAACCGGGTTATATTCGATATAAACCGTTAATTAGAGCGATTTGGCATTTAACATGAGCATGTTTTATACATATTATAATGCTGCATTTTATTTATGAATGTCATATTTTCAATTTATGAATGTCATATTTTGGTTTATGTAATTTGGAATTATGTAATTTTTCCTTGTATGGCCTTAGTTTTAATCGATATTGCCCGAAATGTAAGGGAATATTGATTCGGTTGTAATTTAATGTGATCTCGTATCACTTTTATTGTATTATTTTATCTTACAAATGTATAATAGGAAATTATTGTAATTTTTATTATATATTTTGTAACTAATTCTAAAACCGGAGTTTCCCAAAGACGGTGCCATTCGGAAAGGAGTTCCGAGAGAGACGGTGACCTAGGGAGGCGTGCTTATGAAGTTCAAGGGACCAAAGGAGTTGGTTTCCGAACTTGTAATAGATTATATGATTTTCTATTATAGGAAAGGCCATACTAGGAGTTTTATTTTTATGCTTGCATTTTTATTTAATATGTTTGCATGCATTGCCAAATCGCCATAACATGACATGCATATTCATCGAGTATTCGACCGTGTCAATTAAAATTATCGTTAATTCATCGATTTAGTTCACTTAAACGAGATAGATAATAAATTGACAAGACCTCTCATAATAAATAATTGAGATCAAGCCTTACCAAATGTTAGAACCCATGAATCCCAATTTCGCAAGGAAGTAGGCTCGGCTCACCGGGGTGCTAAACTTGTTACGTTGGGTAAGTGGGGTAATAAATGTTATTATTTCGAAATTTGGATTGAGCTCAACGGAAGTATTCGCGACCGTAGCCGCATGTGTTCCGGGCTTAAGATAAATATTAAAGTAATATTATCGACCGAGAGTTCTAATGTAGAATCGATTAAAGAGTTAATCCACCGAATTATGTTAATGAGGGATGAATCGGCTTACCGTGCCCAAGTTGATATGAATTTGGATCTCGGAATCATTTATAATAGTTGGGTAGAGGTCACTATTTAAATGCTAGACTTGTTTAAAATGTTTACAAGTATTTAAAATGATAAATGTTGACATTTCCTTTATGTCTTTAAAAATTGTAGTCATAATTGTTTATTCGCAATGGCAAATGCTAATTCATCCACCACCACCTATGCTCCAATTCTCATGAATGTCTCATAACTTCGATCCTTCATGGATTGATGCAAGTTAGAAAAGAATGGCGCTAATTTTACCAATTGGGATATGCAACTCCGCTTGGTCGCGGCGGGTGACGACAGGTTTCGTTACCTTGCCAAGGCCTCTCCCACCACACCTAATGAAAGGGCAACCGCCACGCAAGGCGAGCCTATGAGGCTAGCCACAAAGAGTCCGCCGCGATCAAAAACGTTTTGATCTTCTCGTTGGAGGCCAATCTTCAAGGGAGTGCCATAAGATGAGCACAGCCTGTGAGATCTATGCCAAGCTTGTGACCATGTTTTTCACAAAGCTCCTAGGATCTTTTAAGACGGCTTCCACATTATTCAACATGAACCTAAAAGAGGGCCAAAAGGTTAGCCCTCATGTACTCAAATTGATTGAGCATGTCGAGACTCTTAAATTGCAAGGGGTGACCATTCCCGAACAACTCGTTATTGACCGAGTCTTACATTCCTTGGGAAAATCAAAGCATATGTGCAGTTTAGGGTAAACTACAATATGCAAAACATGAAAACCTCTCTTCATGAAATGCGCAAAATGCTTGTGCAAGCCGAGAGAGACATGAGACTAAATGTTAGCACCTCCAAGGATATAAAATAGTAAGGGGAAGTTCAAGAAAGGTGGTAGTAAAGGGAAGAAGCCCTCCACCTTCAAGGGAAAGGGTAAAGCTATTGAGAATAGCTCTCCCATGCCCATCATTGTAATGACATAGGGTATTGGAAGAGGAATTGCACTTAATATCTAGGAGATATCAAAACTGGAAAGATGTTTCTGTTGGTAATTTATCCCTATCGTTTATGTAATGATCTCAACTTTGGTATAAGATACAAGTTGTGATTCTTACCCTATTTAATTGTAATTAGGGCATCCTAGCAAGGATAAAGGCAAGGACAAGCAAGCCTAAGAAAGCTCTTCAAGGGAAGCTAAGGTAGCTACCCATGATTGAAGACCTATGGAAGCTTTGTCTCATTTTGAATTGTCAAAATTTTGGGATGTATTTTGAGATATTGTTTATAGAACTTTTATAATTTCCTTGTTTGACATGGAAATTTGTTCAATTCCTTTTATAACATTGGTTGTAATTGGATTTAGTGACTTGGTTCTCAACCCAAGTCATTCGGTTTGTTGAAACTTTTTAGTTCTAAAAACTTGTCATCATACTATACTTGCACAAATAACATAAATTGTATCGACTAAAATTGATCATATTAACATTATGATGATGGGATCATTATAATAAAAAGGTTAAGAATTCGATTATCACTTTGAAAGATCAATTGCTAAGTCAAAATTGAGTTATTGAACTCAAAGTAGGGAGTCTACCAAAACAATTGGCCATACCACTTATAAAGAAAGTAAATGACATGAATATGAGTTCACCTCTTTAGCTCTTATAGAAATAGTCTATGTTGAAGCTAAGATTCGATGTCTTTACAAAGAAGTCTTTAGTAGATCACTTAAGGTCATGTTGTGATACTTCTACCTCCCTTACGAAGTATGAGTACAAAATTGTTTGTGGCTCATAAGGCTATCTTTAAAGAAAATAGTTGTATTTTTCTAAAGATAGAGTGGGAGAAAATAAGCCACAACGAAAACTAGTTAGAACTAGTGAGGAAACCAAAAGAAAATGTTCTTAGGTTAGACTCAAGACTAGTGAGGAGACCAAAAGAAAGCGTTCTTAGGTGAATCCTTAGACTAGTGACGAGACCAAAAGAAATTGTTCTTGATATAATAAGATTATGATCTATGAAGTGGAAGTACCTAGAAATTTTAAAATTTTTGATTTTCTAACATGAGAGACTTATGAAACTAAATGGAATCTATGCAAAGAAAATGTTTTATTTGGAATTGTCCAATTGTAGTTGCATGGATAGACATGTAGATGTCTACAAAAGCTAAGTTAATGCTTAACTATGCTTAGATCCAAATCATCAATGAAATACCTCATAATAGGTGTGTACAAGATACACATCAAAAACCACATGTCCAAATAGAGATTTGGAATAGGATGTGTACATGACACAAGCCTATTGTATGCATGTATCTACCTAGAGGTTATGATGATCTTTTCTATTATAAGATATAAGAATGGTTTCGCTCGAATTATCGAAAAGTCATGTATAGACATGAAAGTCAGTGGGAGTTAAAGTCATGTATAGACATGAAGTTAAGTGGGAGTTTAAGTCATCATGTAAAGACATGAAGTTCAGTGGGAGAAATTTTTTTCCACATGAATGACGTTTCACTTATTAAGAGTGACATATTCATATTACCTTTTTGAAAGGAGTGGTTGGATTATAATGTTGGATGAAAGAGGGCAACGTGTATACCGAAATCAAAATCTATTGTGGAATAGAAGATTTTAGCTTGGCATTTAAAAGGTATCTTATATCGATAAGATCCTTAATCTATTCAACAAGTTAAATAGGTTGTTTATGTTGATAAAAGTGGGATCACTATGAAAGGGTCATAGTCATCCACTGAACCTAAGAGTTGTTGATCACATGATATCGATCATGTGTGCCATAACATGCACATATCTAAATGAATTGTATGCTAGGAGCATGACAAGCCCATAACAAATCAATCCAGATGAGTGTCATTGGATAAGCCTACAAGAACATCCATAGAGTTCTTGAGGAGAACTAGGGATACATTCTTGTGTTTGGTAGAGAAAATTTGACAATGTGGTAAAGGTTACACAAACCCAAATTTCCAAACTTATAAGGATTTATCGAAATCCTAGGCGTACTTTTGTTATACAAGAAGCGAATAACTATAAGAATGATTGAAGAGTCAATCATTATAAATTCTACAAATAGAGACCTAGTACATTATGATGAGGATAAGGTGGTTTAAAAGGAACTAATAGTAGATCCCTTCACCTAAATACCTATCAGTTATCATGATAACAAGTGGGAGTATCTTTCAAATTAAAGAGCCCAACACTAGATAGAGATCTAGACATGTACATAGATGAATTCATGTTATTAGGAATAACGTTGGATGGAAGGAAAAAGCAATTCACAAGGTTGGAATAAATGGATATATGGTATATTCACTACCCAAGCCTTTATTGCATTTAATAAGATCGTCATGAATTGTCATGGACGAAATAAACTGTAGAATATATGATATGAAGCAATAACATTGTGTTGATTGTTCATATATGATAATCACATTTATCGTTTGAGTTTCTAAAACTTGTTTTGTGCTTTGTTATATCCAAATGGGTTGTAGAGACAATTTTGAACCCCATTAAAGTGGACTGTATTAACATAGCATTGGCCCATAATCACTTATATGAGGTGACATCTCAAAGTGACTAGATTGTGGTGCGATTGATGGCAAGTTCGACTGTCATAGGGTCATAGGGATGACCAATCGATCACATAGACAGACTGTAAGGGACAATCTGTCGGGCAGTGACCGCTTATAGAATTCCGGCAATTCTTGTAGCCTGGTCGTGGCAAGAGCTACTAGTATTCTTTTGAGTCAATTCTTTGACTAAAGACTGTTCGCCTAAGGTAGCACAGTTTCAGAGTGACTTTGATTTATGCTCTACGGCCTTCGTAACTGGGGTCAAATGGGCATCTTTTGGGTCATGATGAGCTGTGGCTATGCAAAGGGAATAGTGCGATAGGAATTGTCCACCCCTTGTCAGGGTTGTTTTAAATCTCAAGGCCACTCGAGGAGGAGTAAGCTGAAAATGCGTGGCCACGCTCGGAAGGTATCTATGGTAGATAATTCCGGTCAGACAGTTACTCTCCAGATCGAGGAAACCACTCTTGATATGATCAAATGCAAGTACGACCTGTAAGACACCTTGCATTGAGTGGGAGATATTGTAATAGGACAAGAGAATTGGTGACGCACACTTGTCTCGGACAAGTGGGAGATTGTTGGAGTAAATGTCCTCAACAATAGTGCGATCACATAATTAAATCTCAATAATAAGAATACAAAGGGATGATGAATATTATAGTCAACTGGTCAACATAAATCGGTAACGATTGGCTCAATTGAGTTTGACGTTACTGTCGTATGACGGTGGTGATCAGTTGATCCCTTGAGGTCACACCTAAAGGACAATCCCCTAATCATGTACATTAATTAATTGTATAGTGATACAGATTAATTAATCCCTTAAAATGAACCAAGTTTAAATTGTGAGTGAGAAATATATCTTATTGTAATATGATTAAATAAGATTCATTTTAGTAATTTAATTGTTATATTACTAAGAATGCATTATGTTTATGAAACATTTGAGATAAGTTAAATTTGGTTAATTATAATTACAAATTGTTGTAGATTATTTTAACCAAATATGAGAGGACCCATTTTATTTACATGTAATTATAAAATGTGACTTAAAATGTTAAGTCTAATTTATTTGTTATGAAATTGCATTTAAATTGGTTAAATGCACATTTATAAGCAAAATTACATGTTATATGTCACATGTCACACTTGTGACAAATGACAAATTGCAAAAATAAAATGGACACCCATATTACATGGGTGAACCGGTTTTGGTAGTGTACAAAAGGGTGATTATTTTTGTGTATTATTCTAATTAGGAATTAGACATAATCATACCCAAAACTATTACCAACACTCAACCTTTTTACATTGTTAAGAACAATTGGAAGTGACAACACCCCACCCATGTGGGGTGTGGGTGACCGGTTTTTACAAGCCACAAAGGGGCTTGTTTTTCCCTCTCATTAAATACTACAACATCTCATATTTTGCTAGTATCTTTATCTTTCTAAAATCTCTATCTCTCACTAAAAGAAATTTGAGAAATTTTTCTTGTGTTCTTACACTAATAATATCATTACTAAGGGTAGTAATATATCTATTAGTTCATAATAAGGGCTTCTACTATTTAATACTAGTGTAGTATTTTGTAGAGATTAAGGGTAGTCTTGGGTGCAACTAATTGGAGAGTTTCTACTTTGAAACTTGGAAGATCATCCTTATATTACTAGCTCAAGAACAATATTTGAAAGGAGTTCAAATATTGTGCCCATATTTTCATAATCAAAGTAAGACATGGTTCTTTCTTTTATATCTAGTTATGCATGCATAAGATTTATTTAGTTTAAGAGTAAACTAAATATATAATGATATTAGAAGTGTCTAATATCGATTTTAGAAACTTAACATAATGACCGTACCAACGAAGAGGGAACGTTTTCCTCGTCGTCCTTTTCGGTTTGTGGCTCTTGGACTTCATCAAGTTCAAATTTTCTCCCCACTCTGTCTTTTTTAAATAAAATCATTTTCTAAAAAGACTGCATCACGAGACACAACACTTTGTCCTCGTGTTTATTGTAGAAGTAATAAGCACGTGATTCCTTTGGATATCCTACAAAAGACATTTGTCAGATTTGGGTGCGAGTTTATCGTCAGACTTATTCTTAATAAAAGCCTCGCATCCCAAATTCTCATAAACGACAAATAAGGGACTTTCCCTGTCCATATCTCATATGGAGTCTTGTTTGCCGCTTTAGTCGGGCTTCGATTTAGTGAAACTATTGCAGATAAGATAGCAAAACCCCAAAAATAATCAGGAAGCTCTGTTAGACTCATCATAGATCGAACCATATCTATAAGTTTCGATTCTTTCTTCTTCTCCTTTCGGACACAAAACCATTTTAATTAGAGGTGTTCCAGGAGGATGTCCATTTGGATACTTCCACAATCTTTTAGGTGTGAATCAAATTCATTGTTCAAGTATTCACCACCACGATCGGATCGTAGGGTTTTAATCTTTTTATTCAATTGGTTTTCTACTTCATTTTGAAATTCTTTGAATTTTTCAAAAGCATCACTTTTATGCCTCATCAAGTAGACATATCCATATCTACTCAAGTCATCGGTAAAAGTAATGAAGTAGTGATAACCACCTCTAGCTTGGATAGTCATTGGACCGCATACATCTGTATGTATAAGTCCTAATACTTCACTTGCTCGTGTCCCTTTTCCCGTAAAAGGAGCACGAGTCATCTTGCCTAGAAGACAAGATTCGCATATGCCATAAGATTCGTAATAGAATGGTTTGAGTACTTTAGATGAAACAAGTCTCTTTATGCGTCGTTCGTTTATGTGCCCTAAACGACAATGCCAAAGGTATGATTGATTAGGTTCACCTGTTTTGAGCTTCTTGTTTTCTACATGATAGACCTCTTTTGCAATATCTAAAACAAAAATACCTCCAATAGAAATGGCCTCGCCATAAACCATTTCATTAAGTGAAAAAGTACAACAGTTGTTCTTAATGCAAAATGAAAATCCTTCCATGTCTAACACGAAAATGGAGATAATGTTCTTGGTAAGAGTTGGTACATAATAGCAATTATTTAAATACAACTCTAAACCATTAGGCAAAAGAAGAACGTAGGTGCCCACGGAAATGCGGCTACCTTAGCTCCATTTCCCATGCGCAGGTCCACGTCACCCTTAGCTAGTGCTTGCGCGTCCCTCAGCCCCTGTACATGATTACAAAGGTGAGAACCACAAACGGTATCAAATACCCAAGAAGATGTACTAGCAAAGTTAATATCTATCATATAGAGTGATGAAAGTATTTTACCTGACGTTGTCACACAACCGTCCTTCTTGTCTTTCAAGTATTTGGGGCAATTGCGTTTCCAATGCCCTTTGCCATTACAATAATAGCAATCCGCCTCCGCCTGTTTGTTGAACTTGGGCTTGGCCTTATAAAAGACCTTGCCCTTTCCCTTGCCGGATTTCTTGAAAAGAGTCTTACCCTTTCCCTTGTCTTTCCTCACCCCAAGGTTCATGTTCTTCATTTTCATGGAAAGAACATCCTTGGGTTCACTCCCACTAGCCTCCATGTCCCTCTCCGCTTTGGTGAGGAGTGCATGGAGTTCATGGAAACTCTTGTCCATGCCATTCATGTTATAGTTCACCCTAAATTGGGTGAACTTAGGTGTGAGTGAATGAAGGATCTTACCCACCACCAATTTCTTCGGAATTTTGCACCCTAGACGCTCTAAGGTGTCCGCGTGCTCAACCATTTTGAGCACGTGTGGGCCAACCTTTTGGCCCCTTTGAAGCTTGGTGTCAAAGAATTTCGTAGCTGCCTCATATTGGAGAATTTGAGGGGCTTGCGAAAACATCGACGTGATCCTCGTGAATATCGCATATGCATCGAGTGATATCAATTGGAGTTTGAGTTTGGGTGAGATTGACCAAATCAAGACATTCTTGACGTCATTTGCAACCTTCAAATAAAGGTCATATTCGGCCCGAACCACCGCGGACGATCTAGGCGCGGGTTCGGTGGGGGGCTCTTCGACCAAGTAGCGAAGCACGTTATCGGATAACGCGACGCTCTTGATCGTTGACTCCCATTCAACGAAGTTACTTCCGTCATCCTTTAGGACACACTTGTCCATGACGGATCTCAACCATGAGTCCTTATCCAAGGTTGCAACGTTTGATGATGTCGACATTATGCGAATATGGTAACTACAACAAAAAGAAATATATAAACATTCATTGTTAATTTACTTGAAAAACATTTTAACAAGTTTTAGCATTCATATAATGACCTCTCACTAAATTATATAAATGATTCCAAGACCCATCTTTAAATAAAAATAGTCATCGCATGCTACCTTTATCTAGAAATGGTAAGTCATTACTTGACTAATTCTACCCTTAGAACTCTTGGTTGACGGATTTAAACTAAATCCATCTTCTAGTCCCAAGATAACGCTTATCACGTTGAGTCCAATCCAATTTTAGCTTGTGATCGTATCACCTACTTACCCGAGGTAAAAAGGGACCCAGGAGCGTGGTAGCCCTAATGAACAAGGGATTCATAGGTGTTATTAATTGGTAAGGCTAATCTCAATTTTTTAAAACATGTGATAGATCTTGTCAATTTAGTTATTAATTCCCTATAAGTGAACTAAGTCGGTGAATTGTGAATAACGTTGAATTGACAATAACGGTAAATAAAATGCATGTGTGACGATTTTGGCATGAGCGGAAATAAAGCAAGCAACCAAGCAACAATAAAATCCTAGTATGGCCACCTAGCTAATCAAATTAACTAGATAATTACAAATTCGGAAACCAACTTCTTGGTCCCTTGCCTCTTCACTTGGAACACCTTCCAAAATGGCACCGTCTTGAGGGAGTCAGCGGTCTTCATAAAAAACAATTACAAATATACAAATATACAAATATACAAATTCCTATTATACATTTATTCTATGAAATAAAATTATTAAATTATACAAACCGGCGATACGAGATCGCAATAAAATTACAACCAAACCGTTATTCCCTTACATTACGGGTAATAACGATTAAAAATAACTAGGCCATACTAGGTACAAAATTTGCATAAATTATTAAATAAATGACATTCATTCATTCAACCATAAATAAAATAAATTGCTGCCAAATTCATGCCAAAATCGTCCTAAACACATTCATGCTCATTGTAGCTCGATTTTTCGGGATTTATTGATTTTTAACCATTAAAAATCAATATCAACATTTAAATCTCATTTAAATTCAAACTAATTAACTAAACTGTATTAGAATTAAAAATTAGTCCCTACTAATTTTGTTGCTCCTTAATTAGATCGATTTGATTTCATTGGCTAAATATTACGGTTTAATCATAACAATTATGAAATAAAACCAAAATAAAATATAAACATCATAAAATTTGAAACCAAAAATTTTTTACATTTTGGAACATGTCCAGGAACTCTAAAAAATAAACACATTTTCTCAAAAATTTAAATTAATTTTATGAACAAATAACATAATATTTAATGGTTTTATCAAATAAAAATCATTAAATACAGTAAAACAGTGAAACAAATTATGAAATTTCACCAAGAGTATCAACATCAGAATGTAAAATGTACCAAAAATTTTCAAGACCATAAATGGACGTTTAAATTTATGAACATTATAATCTCATATTATCTAATTTTATCGTATAAAAATCAATAAACATGCAATACTTATTTAAAAGTCACTAAATTTTACATACACTATGTAAGACATGCATGTGAGATCATATTAAAATTTCATGGCCAGAATCAACATGAAACTATTTTTAGTTAACTTTTAACTCATAAAATGCATGTTAACTCGGTTTAAACGCCAAAAATTAAAATAAATAGCAAATCAATCCCTAAAATCACGAAATTTTACCACAAACATTTTGAAGTCAGTAGGTATACATGCACCAAATATTTTCGTCAGAATCGTATTTTAACTTAAATTTTTGATTTATTAGTTATCTTATAACTTTAATAAAAAATGTCCAAAATGAACATGTATGCTACAAGCTAGCTCTGATACCACATGAAAGTCCATAGACCTTAATTAGACTCCTCTAATTATTTGCTAAATTACTTGTTAATTTAGTATTTAATGATCTATGTAACATGCATGCAAATATAAAGACATTTATATAAAAGAAGAAATTTCCTCACATTGATATGGAAAATATATGGGCACAACAAGAACTCCTTCTTGTTGTTCTTGAGCTGTAATTATGGATGAACACAAGTAATCTCCAAACTAGAACATCTCCTCTAAGTTGCACCAAGATGAACCCAAATAATCTACTCTTATTATTAACTAGATAATAAGATAGATATTATACTACTAATGTTAGACTATATTACTACACTAGTAATACTTAATAAATATTAGTATTTGAGAGTTTTTAGAGAGAAGAAGAGTTTTGAGAGATGTATGAAAAATAAGCAAGAATGAAGTAGTGAATAAATTGAACAACAATTGCTCTATTTATAGCCAAAAGGGCCGGCCAACATCATCACAAAAGAGTGATTTTTCTTCTTATTTTATTGCCATGCAAAGTGGTAATGTGTTGTAGTGAATAAAATGATATCATGTTTACTATTCATGTCATAAGCATATGTTGCTTGTGAGTATGAATAAGAACAACCATCATCACCATTGACTTCACCATAACCGGCCATGTGAGCCTCAATTTGATCCATTTTTATTTTTGATATTTGTCCCACAAATACTTATTAATCATATGCTTAATTATCTTGTATAATTAAGTGTTAATTTGATCATATAACAATTATATGACACAAATAAATGAATAATATGTACTTAACATTTTAAGTAATATTTTACCATTGTATCAATATATAATGGGTCCCACAATGCTTAGTTAATTCATTTTACAACTCTTTGTAAATATAATTAACTAATTACCTCTATCTCAAAACCTCAATTAATTTAGTAATTTAACGATTAATTACTAAGTTAAATCTTATTTAATCGTATTAAAATAAGATATAAATTTATTAGTCAATTATCGCATAATTGAAAAATAAACTTAATCGAATTTGATTTCTTAACTCAATTTCTAACAATTAACTCTCGTACATATCGAATATATGTAATGGACTAATTAACTGTATCATATACAAATAATTAGTTACTATTTGGATTTCATCCTTTAGGTGTAACCGAAAGGGATCAGTTGATCACCGCCGTCATACGACAATAACGTCAAACTCTAGTCAGCCAACCGTTATTGATTTACGTTAATCAACTGACTAATCATATATATATATAGTCAATAAATATCCAATTATATTCCTTAATAAGATTTATTATGTGGCGCACTATTGTGGAGGACACCTACTCCAACAATGTTGTCCTTCTTTGTGTTTTCTGCGCTTAAACCTGTTTCGCACATTGAGGACAATGTGTTATTCTAGCTTGGGGGAGGGATTTAGTTTGTGTCGTTGTTTATTTAGTCTAGTTGTTTATTGAATTTGAAAAATTTTAAAAATCCAAAAAAATCAAAAAATTAAAATTTTTTTAATAAAAGTTGTATGTTTTGTCCACCCAATTGTATTGTGCATAATGTCATTCCTCAATGCATTTCCCTTATTGTAGCTTTTTAGCCAATGTTTCATGCTTTTGACGGGATTTTGCATACATGGGGATGTCTTGTACACAGTGGGTGAGGGATTGATTTTAGACTTATTAGGCTTGATCTTGACTTTGGCAAACTACATATACGGTAAGGTAGAGCCTCTAGTGATCGGTACATCTATACCCGATCCCAATTAGGTGTGTGTAGTTTCTCCTTATGATTTGCGTCACATCAAAAAACGCACAAGTATGGTTTTCATTCCATTTCTAGTGAGCATTACATTCATGATTTAAAAAGCATTTGAAGCCATTCACTTTGAATCCATTGCCTAAATTTAGCCTCTTTTCACATTGTTTCACATTTCATTAGCTACATGTAAAAATATTGCCTACCTTGTTAAGTTAGTAGCTATACCGTTTGTGTTT
>JAIUZE010011960.1:48545-67837 GCA_022085475.1 Heliosperma pusillum | reverse complement strand
GGACTTGGTTGATTTACCTAAGGAGGTACAACCTCTTCAGTGTAAGTGGATCTATAAGATCAAAAGTGGCATAGACAAACATAATGATGTTTATAAAGCTAGATTGGTGGCAAAAGGTTTCACCCAAGTTCATGGTCTTCACTATGACAAAACCTTCGCCCCAGTCGCCATGCTTCGATCCATAAGGATTATCTTAGCGGTTGCCACATTTCATAATTATGAGATTTGGCAAATGGATGTCAAAACCGCCTTCTTGAATGGGATTCTAGAAGAGGAAGTGTACATGACACAACCTGAAGGTTTTGTGGATCCATCAAACCCTAAGAATGTATGCAAACTTAAGAGATTTATCTATGGTCTTAAGCAAGCATCCAGGAGTTGGAATCATCGTTTCGATCATGTAATTAAACAAAATGGTTTCACTCGAAGTGTCGAGGAACCGTGTTTATACATGAAGTTTAGTGGGAGTAAAGTAACTTTTCTAGTCTTGTATGTAGATGCCATACTACTCATTGGGAATGATATTCCAATGCTCACTTCTGTAAAGGAGTGGCTAGGAATACATTTCCAAATGAAAGACTTAGGAGAGGCCCAGCGCATCTTAGGTATCCGGATCTATAGGGATAGATCTAAAAGGATACTAGCATTAAGTCAAGAGACTTATATTGATAAGATTCTTGATCGGTTCAACATGAAAGACTCTAAGAGAGGCTTTATTCCTATGGGAAGTGGGATCACTTTGAGCAAGTCAGAGTGCCCTACGAAACCCGAGGAGATTGAACGCATGAAATTGATCTCTTACGCATCAGCTGTTGGATCAATCATGTATGCTATGATGTGCACTCGTCCCGACGTTGCATATGCTTTGAGCATGACAAGTCGTTACCAAGCAAATCCAGGTGAGAGTCACTGGATAGCCGTAAAGAACATCCTTAAGTACTTAAGAAGGACCAAGGATTCGTTCTTAGTGTTTGGAGGCGAGACTGAGTTACGTGTAAAGGGTTACACAGATGCCAGTTTCCAAACAGATAGGGATGATATGAAATCCCAATCCGGCTACGTTTATATGATGAATGGAGGAGCTGTTTGCTGGAAGAGTTTCAAGCAAAGCGTTACAGCGGATTCTACAACAGAAGCAGAGTACCTTGCAGCGTCTGAAGCTGCAAAGGAAGCTGTGTGGATTCGGCAATTTTTGGAAGGACTAACAGTAGTCCCTACTGCCAAAGATCCTATCACAATTTATTGTGATAACAGTGGGGCTATTTTTCAGGCAAAAGAGCCCAAGTCTAGTAACAAGTCTAGACATGTACTTAGGAAATATCATGTAATTAGAGATTACGTGGACAGAAAGGAAATTGACATTTGTAAGGTTGGGACAGATGACAACATTGCTGATCCTTTAACCAAGCCTTTATCAAAGGCTAAGCATGATGGTCATGTCATCACAATGGGATTGAGACGTGTGCCAGAATTCCTTTAGATTATGTAATATGTAATAATTGAATGTTGTATTAATTATTTCATATATGATGATGACATTCATTGTTCGAGTTTTATTTTAAACTCTTTTATTTAGTTTGACTAAATTTAATACTTTGTTTATCCGAATAGATTGTTGGACCCTATTCAAGTAAATATGACGAACTTAGTATTTTGTCCCTAGTCACTCAATGATGTGACGTCTCGAAATGACTAGATTGTAAGTCGATCGATGGTTGGTTCAGCACCATGGGGTCATGGAGATGACTGGTCGTTTACATAGACAGACTGTATGACACTCTGTCGGACAATGACATTGTAGAGACCCTTAAATCAATTATTTGATGCCTGGTCGTGGCAGGGTTTTCTATCTTATTCCTATAAGTCGATTCTTTTGACTGGGGACCGTCTATCTGAGTCGGTGCAGTTTCCGATTGGTTTTGGTTGATGTTCTAGGTCGTGCCGTAAAAGGAGGCCGATGGACTTCTTCTGGATCATGGTGATCTGCATCATACAGAGTAGATGGATCAACAGGAATTGTCCACCCACGTTGGGTAAAAACATCTTTAGGCCACTCGAGGAGAAGTTACTGTAAATGCGTGGCCACGCTCGGAAAGAGATCTATGGTAGATTTTCCGGTCAGACAGTTACTCTCCCTATCGAGAAAACCACTCTAGATATTGTCAATCGCAAGTGCGACCTGAAAGACACCTTGCGTTGAGTGGGAGATGTGATAAAGAGACAAGAGAATCGGTGACGCACACTTGTGTCAGACAAGTGGGAGATTGTTGGAGTAGGTGTCCTCCACAATAGTGCGCCACATAATAAATCTTATTATGAAATATAATTGGGATATTTATTGACTATATATATGATTAGTCAGTTGATTAACGTAAATCAATAACGGTTGGCTGACTAGAGTTTGACGTTATTGTCGTTTGACGGCGGTGATCAACTGATCCCTTTCGGTCACACCTAAAGGATGAAATCCAAATAGTAACTAATTATTTGTATACGATACAGTTAATTAGTACATTACATATATTCGATATGTACGAGAGTTAATTGTTAGAAATTGAGTTAAGAACTCAAATTCGATTAAGCTTATTTTTCAATTATGCGATAATTGACTAATAAATTTATATCTTATTTTAATACGATTAAATAAGATTTAACTTAGTAATTAATCGTTAAATTACTAAATTAGTTGAGGTTTTGAGATAGAGGTAATTAGTTAATTATATTTACAAGGAGTTGTAAAATAAATTAACTAAGCATTGTGGGACCCATTATATATTGATATAATGGTAAAATATTACTTAAAATGTTAAGTACATATTATTTATTTAATTGAGTCATATAATTGTTATATGATCAAATTAACACTTAATTATACAAGATAATTAACCATATGATCAATAAGTATTTGTGAGACAAATATCAAAAATCAAAATGGATCCAACTAGGCCATTGTGGCCGGTTATGATGTAGTTACAAAGGTGATGATTTTTGTTCTTGTTTATACTCTTTAGTTACTAATTGAAAGTGACATAACAAGTAGAAATAATCATCACATATACTACAACACTCCACTCTAATGCATGTGATCAAATTAAACAAAATAATAGTCCATCTTTGGACAAGGTGGTCCGGCCTCATGGCCTTTATAATGAACAAATGTTGTTCATTTTACTACTACTTCATTTTGTGCAATTTGTTTACTTCTCTCTAAAATTCTTCCTCTCACTAAAAACTCTCATATACTAATATTTACTAAGTATTACTAGTGTAGTAATATAGTCATAATATTAGTAGTATTATATCTATCTTATTATCTAGTTAATAATAAGGGTAGATTATTTGGGTTAATCTTGGTGCAACTTAGAGGAGATCTTCTACTTTGGAGATTACTAGTGTTCATCCATATTTGTAGCTCAAGAACAACAAGAAAGGGTTCTTGTTGTGCCCTTATATTTTCCATATCAATGTGAGGAAATTTCTTCCTTTATATAAATGTCTTTATATTTGCATGCATGTTACATAGATCATTAAATACTAAATTAACAAGTAATTTAGAAACTAATTAGAAGAGTCTAATTAAGGTCTATGGACTTTCAAAGATGAGAGGGGAGGGGTTTAAGTTCAGGTTTCTTTACCTCGGTAACGTTAGGGGGGTTACCTAAGCTATAAACCTTCTGTAACTTGCATTCCTCTCCTGTGAGCACTTTTTCCATCTCAACTACTTCTTCACTCCGTGAGCTTCCAACATCAGCAGTGCTGGAAATTAAGATGATCTCCAGAGGATCCCTATTCAAACACAAAGAAAGACAATCATCAATAGATTAATCCACAATATCAACTCTAAGACATGTCTCTTCTAACATGGGGTGTTTCATTGCACTATCTAAATTGAAAGTGATTGTGTCATCCCCCACTGTTAGTGTAAGTCTCCCATTCTTAACATCTATAACCACCCCTGCAGTATGGAGGAATGGTCGTCCCAAGATGATAGGAATTTGGGTGTCCTCAGCCATATCTAAGACAACAAAGTCAACTGGTATGAAAAACTTCCCTACTATAACCGGTACGTCTTCTAAAATCCCCAAAGGGCGTTTAATAGAACGATCGGCCATTTGTAAGGTCATGGTTTTAACAGTAAGTTGACCCATATTAAGCTTTTTGCATATAGAAAATGGTATGACACTAACACTAGCCCCTAGAACACAAAGAGCTTTATCTATAGCTAAGCAACCTATATTACAAGGAATAGGAAAACTCCCTGGATCCTTGAGCTTAGGTGGTGATCTGGATTGCAACACAGCACTGCATTTCTCAGTAAATGCAACCGTCTCCACTTTATTAAAGGACCGATTCCTTGTCAATATGTCCTTCATAAACTTTGCATAGGCCGGCACTTGAGTGATCAACTCAGTAAATGGTACACTCACTTGAAAATTCTTGACTACCGCCATAAACCTCCCAAACTGTTTATCAAGCTTGGATTTATGTTGGCGATGTGGAAAGGGAAGTGCAATGGCAATTGGCTCGGCTTCCTTTGCTTTTAAAGTTGAATTGGAAGTCGTGCCGGCCTGATCATGGGTTGCTGATCGAGCAGAGAGGTTGCTCGATCGAGTTTTTCGGAACAGGAACTTTCAGGAACTTTTCGAGCAGAATTTTCACACTTTTCCAGGGTTGCTCGATCGAGCAAGGGGGTGCTCCTCGATCGAGCAACCTCTTTTTCAGCCCCTTTTCGCTGTTTTTCGAACTTTGACCAGCAACTTCCATACTTTCATCTGTTTCATCCCCTATCATTTCAGGGCCTTTGTAATGAGTCCCACTCCTCAAAGTGATAGCATTGGCTTGTTCATGTGAAAGGTGTCCTTGAGGAGGAAGATTACCCGGTTGTTTATGGGGATTTTGAATTGCCAATTGGGCAATTTGAGTATCAACCATCTTGTTATGAGCTATCAATCGAGATATCTGAGCATCTTGCTTTTGTTGTATCATGAGACTTTGCTGCAACATGGCTTTCAATTCCGCCATATCATTACTTGGAGGTGGTGGAGGTGGAGCTTGTTGAAAGTTTTGGTCTCCTTGATTGGAACGATTATAATTACCTTGGGAATTGCGATTCTGAGGAATCACATAAGAGGAACCTTGTTGCTGATGTGGCGGTGGGGGTAGGATTAAGAACATTATGACTCCGGTAAGAGAAATTTGGATGCTCTTTCGTCCTTTCATTGTAAAAGGTGGAGTAAGGTGTACCTTGCTTAAAGGATTAAAAGGCAAGTACTTGTTCAACCGTACTCATACACTCGACTGCATTATGGCCCATAGTACCACATCTTTCACAGGTTGGCTCTTGTTGAACCATGGCATGAACCGTTTGTTTATTTTCCAAGGATTTTGAAGTTTGTAATTCGGCAATTTTGGCAGTTAATGCCTCCAACTGAGCTGCAACGACATTGTCCGAACCTCCTCGCCTCGCATTATCCCTGGGATTTCCATACTCAGCAGTGTGAGTAGCCATCTCATCAATCAACTTCCAAGCATTAGCATTAGTAGTGTTATTTTGGAATCTCCCATTAGCAGCAAAATCTAGCAATGTCCTCTATTCATCATATAATCCATTTTAAAACCGGTTGCATAGGAACCAAGTATCAAAACCATGATGTGGAACAAACTTGACAAGCTTTTTGAAGCGAACCCATGCCTCATTGAAGTTCTCAGTGGGACTTTGTTTGAAACTTGTGATTTGGCTTCGAATGGCATTGGTTTTCTGTGGCGGAAAGTATCTTTTATAGAATGCAAGAGCCAAAGAATTCCAATCGGTGATGCCAAGTGCATCCATATCTAACTCACTCAACCAATCTTCTGCCCCGTCTCGTAGTGAAAAGGGAAACAACACCAACTTGATTTGATCTTGTGTCACCCCACCCGTTAAAGGAATAGAGCAACAATAGTTAGTGAATTTCTCCATATGCTTAGCAGGATCCTCGTTAGGGCTTCCTCCAAAGATGTTTCGCTCCACCAAAGAGATATAAGATGGACGAATCTCAAAAGTGCTATTACCCGTAGCAGGGAGTTTAAATCCCTTGGGAATAGATCCTCGGTAGGGCTTCCTCCAAAGATGTTTCACTACACCAAAGAAATATGTGTATCCTCTTCTAAGGATGGTTTTTCTGCGACGAATTCGGCGTAAACTGTTTCAAGCGTACTCAAGTCTTCCGCTTCTTGAATTTCCTTCCAAAAGTTTCGTTTAGCTCGGAGAGTCTTCTCTGGTTCGGAATCGTAGGGTACGAGATCGGACCTAGAACACCTAGGCATAAACAAAAACTAAAGAAAAGGATAAGAATGGTCTCAAGGAACTTAGGTTTCCTGAGACGAAGAAAAACAAACTACGTAGAAACAAATAGAAAATTGTTGCCTCCCCGGCAACGGCGCCAAATTTGATAAGGATAAAGTCGCGTCACCTTAATCAAAGTAAACCTAAATCACTACTAACTAATAGTCAGCGGTAAGTAAGATATCGAATCCACAGGGAGGCGGTAGTATTCTAATATGTTAAACTAAGTTTGTCTCTATAGTAACAATTTCGGGGTTTTGAGATTGTGTTCAAGCAACTAATAACAAACAATAACAATAAATAACAACAATAAGAATAAAAGATTGAAATCAATAAGATTAAAAGTCTAGGGTCTCAGGTTCACTAGGATTATTGTTCAGGGGTAAGGATGTAGTCAACTATCATGCAATAAAGTTATCTAAGGTCACAAGATCGGTCGATTCAATTATGCCCTTTAGATCTACAATTTAACATGCGATCGCTATCATTAAACGAGTTCTATTCAATTATCGTAACCTATCTTAGTCTTAACCCGGTCGGTGTCAATCCTAATTTGCGAGACTAGTTCATTAATCGTGGCCAGTAATCAAACAACTAGAATTAAAACGATAATCAAACGATAACAATGCAATTGCAATTCAATTAATTAGCCTACCCCTTCTAACAATCCTAGATCCCCTTTAAACCCTAGAAAGGAATTTAGCTACTCATAACGATATTAATAACAACGATAATAAATAAAGTAAACATGATTAACAATAATGAAAGGATGAACAAAAAATAATTAAAGAACTAGAAGGTAACTAATTGAATAACAAAGAAGATTTAAGAATAGCGATTACAAGTTGAACTAAAGACAATCGTCTTGATGAATAAAATCCAGAGGCAAAGCAAGCTAAATTAGGTTTTCTAATATTAAAGCATAAAAAGCATGTCTAATTATGAAAGACGAGCTTTCCTTTTATAATACAAATCTAATTAATTAGATTAACTAGTTTAGGAAAATATGAAAAGCCGTCGAAAAACTAGGTTGCTCGATCGAGTAAGGGACTTCTGCTCGATCGAGCATGACAACAGTGCGACTCGATCGAGCAAACAGCCTTGCTCGATCGAGCAAACAGCCTTGCTCGATCGAGCAACCTTCATTTTGGCTCGTTTCTTTGATTTTCTTCATTCCTTCTCTTTCATTCTCGATTTCCGTGCTTAACCTTCTACGATCCGACTCCGCCATGCTCCATATTAACTCAAAAAGCTCCAAATGCATCCAATTTGCATTAAAACATAACAGAAGCGGCAGAATCGATATTCTAGCTAAAATAGCATAGAAATAAGCAAGGAAAGATGGTAAATCGAGTTATATGTGTCTAAGGGAAGCATAAAAAATGTATATAAATAATGATCATCACACATAAAATGTTTTGTGTTTTTTGATGATTAACTTATCTCACTAGAAAATAAGCACAAACAAGTTGTTCTTACTACATTCTCATACATACACACACCAAGTTATATTACTATTTGTAGTAGTGATAATAAGGTGAAGGTGGCTTCTTATCACACCTAGCATTGTGTGATAAGGAGACGATTTGAGATAGTCTAGGTGCGTGCAAGAAGTGTGTCTCTACACTTGGGACATAGGAAGTTCATCCCTAGATCTATTAGCTCAAGAACAAGGAGAGGAAGGAGTCCTTTCCTTGTGCCCATACTCGACACAAGCAATGTGAGGAGACCGTTCTTCTCTTCATCTTGTTTATTTTATTAGCATGTAACTAGATCTTACATAAACTAATTACAGAGTTACTTAGTTAATCATAAGAAGAGTCTTATGAGTAGGTATATGAACCTAACACGACAGGCGTGCTGCTAATGAGACTTCAGGGGTGAGATAAATATATGTTTCTCTAAATTAATTCAAAAAGTTTTGACCAAAATTTTGACATGAGGATGTTCCTGGAAATGTTCCAGAATATACAAAATTTTAACATTCAAATTTATAAATTATTGTAATTTAATTTGGAATTGTTACCTAAAAGTTATGTTAATCAGGGTCAAAACCGAGCAATAATGCAAAACCGAGTTGAATTATTGTCAAATAATTAGTGGAGACTAATTTTTGAGTCCTAAAACAATTAGGGTAATTGAGTTGGACTTAAATTTGATTGAAGTATTAATTTGTGATTTTAATTGGGTATTATCACGCATTTTCATAAAACCGGGTTTATATACGATATAAGGTTTTTATGGCGATTTGGGAGATTAATATTGCATGAGTTTACATATTATTATGATGCATTTTGAATGAGTTAATGTCATTTTAATTTATGTAATTTTTGAATTATGTAATTTGTCTTAGTATGGCCTTAGTTTTTAGTCAGTATTACCCGAAATGTATGGGAATATTGATTCGGTTGTAATTTAATGTGATCTCGTATCACATTTATTGTATTATTTCATTTTATTTTGCAAATGTATAATAGAAAAGTCTTGTAATTTTATTATATCATTTGTAATTCCGGAGTTTCCTAAAGACTGAGCCATTCAGAAAGGTGTTCCGAAAAGATGATGTCCTTGGGAGGCGTGCACATGAAGTTCAAGGGACCAAAGGAGTTGGTTTCCGAGTTTGTAAATAGATTATTTGATTTTGTATTTATAGGAAGACCATACTAGGAATTTATTTTATGCTTGCATTTTATTTATATGTTACATGCATGCCAAATCGCCATATAAACAACACATGCATTTTATCAAATTAATCAACCGCGTCAATAATAATTATCGATAGTTCACCTATTTAGTTCACTTAAAAGGAGATAGATAATATAAACTGATTTGACCTCTATTTTGTAATTAAGACTTAGCCTTAACAAATAGTAGAACCCATGAATCCCAATTTTGTAAGGAAGTAGGTTTGGCTCACCGAGGTGCTAAACTTATTACGTTGGGTAAGTGGGGCAATAAATCGTTATTGCATCAAAATTTGGTTGAGCTCAACGGAAATATTAGGGTCCGTGGCCCAGGTGTTCCGGGCTAAAGATGACAATAAAGTATTTCATCGACCAAGAATTCTAATTGTAGAATCGGTTAAAGAGTTAACCCACCAAGTAATATTGATAAAGGTCGTGGAGTCCGTGGCTCACATAAACCCGAGGTAATATAGGATTTGGGTCTTGGAATCATTTATGTAATTGGGTAGAGGTCAATATATAAATGTCAAACTTGCTTAAAGTGTTTACAAGTTTAAAAAACGATAAATGTTAATATTTTCTTTTTATCTCCAATTTTGTAGTTAATTTGATGTATCGCAATGGAATCGTTTGACGATATTACACCTATTACCATTGATACTTGGCTTCAATCATTTGAAGAGAAATGCACCTTAAACGATAATTGTTCTCAACATCATGAAAGAGAACTACACATTGGCATTGGTAAACATGGAAAATTTTGCTACTACACCAAAAAAACTGCTCCCATTCCTATCGTCTTGCCCACCACTATCACTAGTGGACCTTTTGATGGAAAATCCAAAATTTCTGAGGCATTTCAATCTCTATCGCTTAAAGAAGCAAAGAAAGATGAGAAATTTAGTGGGACCTCTAGCAAGAGTGTGCTTGCTATTAAGAGGAAAGAGTTTAAGAGAAGGAGTAGTAAGAGTAGCTAGAAGCCCTAAACCCAGATCTGGAAAGGGAGTGACTAGTGGGACTAGCACATCAAAAACCAAGAAGGGTGCCCAAATTGATCATGAATGTCATTATTGTAATGAATTCGGCCATTGGAAGCGAAATTTCCCAAGATACTTGGGATATATCTAAGTTGGACTGGTTACTCAAGTAGGTAATATCTCTTCCGAGATCTATGTTGTCGATATAAATTATACATCCACCTCAACTTGGGTATTGGATACCGGTTGTGGTTCTCACCTTTGTAATCACGTACGGGGTTTAAGGGATGTGGAGGAGCTAAGCAAGAGTGACGTGGATCTCAGATTGGGAAATGGAGCTAAGGTAGCCGCCATCTCCAAAGGGACCTATGTGCTTGTTTTAGCAAATGACTTTGAGTTGCATCTTAATAATTGTTATTATTTACCGTAATTGTCAAAGAACATTGTTTCCGTTTCCGTATTAGACGTTGAAGGATTTTATTTTATGATAAAAAACAATCGTTGTAATTTGTTCAAAAGAGACTTGGCCTTGGGTCAAGCCATTGCCATAAATGGCATTTATGTTCTTAATACAACTAACTCCACCAACATCTACAACATTGAAAACAAAAGACTCAAAACAAGTGATCCAAATGAATCGTACATTTGGCATTGTCGATTAGGTCACATAAACGAGAAACGCATAAAGAGACTAGTATCGACTGGAATCATTAAACCATTTGATTTCGAATCATATGGAGTATGTGATCTTGCCTCTTAGGAAAAATGACTCGCGCTCCTTTTTTAGGAAAGGGAACGCGTGCAAGTGACGTGTTGGGCCTCATACATACCGATGTATGTGGACCAATGAGTATCACCGCAAGAGGAAATTATGACTACTTCATCACTTTTACCGATGACTTTAGTAGATATGGGTATGTCTATTTAATGAAGTATAAAATTGAGGCGTTTGAGAAATTCAAGGAATTTCAAAATGAAGTAGAGAACCAATTGAACAAAAGGATAAAAGCATTACGGTCCGATCGCGGTGGCGAGTATCTTAGCAATGAATTTAACTCTCACTTGAAGGATTGTGGTATCGTATCACAAACTCCACCTGGAACCCTCCAACTCAATGGTGTTTCAGAAAGGATGAACCAAACCCTATTAGATATGGTACGATCTATGATGAGTCAAACGAGTTTACCAAACTCATTTTGGGAATTTGTGCTTGAAACGGCAATTAGATCATTAAACTAAAGCCTAACAAAAGCCGCTGCAAAGATTCCATACTAGTTATGGAAGGGAAAGGTCCCTAATTTGTCATACATGAGGATATGGGGTTACGAAGCTTTTATCAAGAACAAGTCGACTGACAAGCTAGCTCCCAAGTCTGACAAATGTGTCTTTGTAGGTTATCCAAAAACAACTCCTGGATATTACTTATACAACTCACAAGAGGATAAAGTGTTTATGGCTCGTGAGGCTGTCTTCTTAGAAAGAGAGTTTATTTCTAAGAGACAGAGTGGGAGAAAATTTGAACTTGATGAGATGCTTGATGGAGATGAAGCAATTAATCAAGTTCAAGAGCCACAATCAGAAGAAGAGCCGCATGAAAATGTTCCATCGTCGTCCAATTCTGAAGTTGTACAAAGGAGAACGTTAGGAAGAGTAAGTCGTCAACCTGATAGATACATAGGTATCATCTAAGGGAGGGAAGGTGAGCTTGACATATTACTTTTAGAAAGTAATGAACCTCCAACCTACAAGGCGGCTATGGTTAGTCCCAATTTCACATTATGGGTAGAGGCCATGAAATCCGAAATAGACTCTATGCATCAAAATCAAATATGGGACTTGGTTGATTTACCTAAAGGAGTTCAACCCCTTTAGTGTAAATGGATCTTTAAAGTAAAGAATGGCATAGAAGGACATGATGATGTCTACAAGGCATGGTTGGTGGCAAAAGGATTCACGCAAATCCATGGTCTTCATTATGATGAGACATTTGCTCCAGTGGCTATGTTAAGGTCAATTCGGATAATGTTAGCGAGTGCCGCATTTTATGATTATGAAATATGGCAAATGGATGTCAAACCGCCTTCCTAAATGAGTATTTAGAGGAGGATGTGTACATGAAACAACCTGAGGGTTTTGAAGATCCTAATAATCCTAACATGGTGTGCAAGCTTAAGAGATCCATCTATGGTCTTAAGCAAGCATCAAGAAGTTGGAATCATCGTTTTAATCATGCGATAAAAGAGAATGGTTTCACTCGAAATGTCGAGGAACCATGTTTATACATGAAGTTTAGTGGGGGCAAAGTGGTCTTTCTCGTCTTATATGTAGATGACATACTCCTTATTGGAAATGATGTACCAATGCTGTCTTCCGTGAAGAAGTGGTTGGGAAGTCATTTTTAAATGAAAGACTTGGGAGATGCACAACGCTTCTTAGGTATCCGAATCTATAGAGATAGGTAAAAAAAGGATACTGACATTAAGGCAAGACTCTTATATTGATAAAATTCTTCGACGTTTCAGCATGGAAAACTTCAAGAGAGGTTTCATTCCTATGGGTAGTGGGGTGGTTTTGAGCAAGTCACAATCACCCACAGAACCCGAGGATATTGAACGCATGAAATCGATCTCGTATGCTTCTGCCGTTGGATCGGACATGTATGCCATGATGTGTACACGTCCAGATGTCTCGTATGCTTTGAGCATGACAAGTAGATATCAAGCTAACCCAGGTGAGGAACATTGGAAAGCCGTCAAGAATATCCTTAAGTACTTGAGAAGGACTAAGGATTCTTTCTTGGTGTTTGGAGAGGACTCGGAATTGAGTGTAAAGGGTTACACCGACTCGAGCTTCAAACTGATAGAGATGATATAAAGTCACATGCTGGCTTTGTTTTCATGATCAATGGAGAGCAATAAGCTGGATAAGCTCCAAAGAATCAACCATTGCAGATTCTACAACGGAGGCTGAGTACATTGCAGCATCTGAAGCTGCAAAGGAAGTTGTGTGGATAAGGCAGTTCTTAGAGGGACTAAGGGTAGTTCCTTATGCCAAGGATCCCATCACAATCTATTGTGACAACAATAGGGCCGTCTTTCAAGCAAAGGAGCCCAAGTCTAGCAACAAATCTAGACACGTACTCAGAAAGTTTCATGTCATAGAGATTACATTGAAACAAAGGAAGTAGCGATTTGTAAGGTTCGGACAGACGATAACATTGCGGATCCTCAAACCAAGCCTTTATCGCAGGCTAAGCATGACTAACATGTAGTATCCATGGGTCTTAAGCGTATGCCTAACATGTATTAGATTATGAGATATGTAATAATAACTTCGTTTTGATTATTCATATATGATAATCGCATTTATCATTTAAAGTTTTATTCTAAACTTTCATTTAATTTTTTAAATCCAAATAGGTTGTAAATGTAAGTTTCTTAAACTCTATATTAGACATTTCTAATATCATATTATAAATAGTTTACTCTTAAAATATTTGGATCTTATGCATGCATAACAAAAATACAAGGAAGGAAGGAAGAAGAAACTAATTTCCTTACATTGATTTGAACGAATTTGGGCACAAGATAGGACTCCTTCCTACTCTTGTTCTTGAGTTTATATGATATGGATGATCTCCAAGTTCTTAGTATAAGAACACTCTTCTAAGTGGCACCAAGACAAGCCCCTTGATCTCTTCTTAATACTACACTAGTATGATGAAGAAAACCCTTAAAATAAAACTAATATCTCTTGTTAATACACTAGTAAACTATTAGAGAATATAAACTCAACTTATTGTGAAACTAATTTTAGTTTTAGTGAGAAAAAGAATTATAGAGAGATGTAGAGATAAGCTTCCCACATACATTATCATAATGATGTAGTGTATAAATAAGAGGAAAAAGTTTTGTCCTCTTCACATGCATGTCGGCCAAGCATGCCCAAAAATGGGTGCCTTTTGCTTTTTGTTCTTAACAAGAAAGTAGCTTAGATTTAGGTCTTTAGGTAGGTAATGATTATGCTTAATTCTTTAATTAAAACAATAATCAACACCTAAACACTACCCTACCTTGTCAAATCCGGTTTATACATGATAAAATGGGTGTCCATTTTATTTTGTGATTTTGTCATTTGTCACATGTGTGACACGTGACAAGTAACATGTAATCTTTGATTATAAATGTGCATTTAACCAATTTAAATGTAATTTCATAACAAATAAATTAGACTTAACATTTTAAGTCACATTTTATAATTACATGTAAATAAAATGGGTCATCTCATATTTGGTTTATATAATCTACAACAATTTTTAATTATAATCGACCAATTTTGCTTATCTCAATTGTTTCATAAACATAATGCATTCTTAGTAATATAACGATTAAATTACTAAAATGAATCTTATTTAATCATATTACAATAAGATATTATTCTCACTAATATATAAACTTAGTTCAATTTAAGGGATTAATTAATCTGTATCGTTATACAATTAATTAATGTACATGATTAGGGGATTGTCCTTTAGGTGTGACCTCAAGGGATCAACTGATCACCACCGTCATACGACAGTAACGTCAAACTCCATTGAGCCAATCGTTATCGATTTATGTTGACCAGTTGACTATAATATTCATCATCCCTTTGTATTCTTATTATTGAGATTTATTTAAGTGATCGCACTATTGTTGAGGACACTCACTCCAACAGTAAAGACAATTTTGAACCCTATTAAAGTGAACTGGATTGACATAGTTTTAGCCCCTAGTCACTTATATGAGGTGACGTCTCGAAGTGACTGGAGTGTGATGCGATTGATGGCAAGTGACCACTTATAGAGTTCTGGCAATTCATAAAGCCTGGTTGTGGCGAGGGCTACTATAGTATTCTTAATGAGTCAATTCTTTAGACTAAAGACTGTTCGCCCAAGTCGGCACAATTTCTGATTAACTTTGATTTTTGCCCCAAGCCATTCTGTAAAAAGGGGTGAATGGGAAATTATTGGGCCATGAAGGACTGTGAGTGTACGAAGGGAATAGTACGATATGAATTGTCCAACCCCTTGTCAGGTTAACAAATATCTCAAGGGCACTCGAGGAGTAGTAAGCTGGAAATGTGTGGCCACGCTCGGAAGGGATTTACGGTAGATAATTCCGGTCAGTCAGTTACTCTCTAGATCGAGAAAACCACTCTAGATATGATCACATGCAAGTACGGCCTGCAAGACACCTTGCATTGAGTGGGAGATTAAAATAAGACAAGAGAATTGGTGACACACACTTCTTGCGAACAAGTGGGAGATTGTTGGAGTGAGTGTCCTCCACACACACTTAATTAAATCTCATTAACAAGAATACAAAGGGATGATTAATATTATAGTCAACTGATCCACATTAATCGGTAATGATTGGCCTGCTAGAGTTTGACATTACTGTCGTATGACGATAGTGATCAGTTGATCCTTTGAGGTCACACCGAAAGGACGACTCCCAAATCATAAAGTAAATTAATTGTATATTGATACATATTAATTAACCCCATGGATTAAATAAGTTCAATCTGTATATGAGAATTATCTTACTATTAGATGATTATATGAAATGCATTTTGGTGATTAAATGTTACATTGCCAAAGTTGTACGATGTTTATGAAACATTAAAGATAAGACTAATTAGTTAATATAATTACAATAAGTGTTAAGTTATATGAGATGGACCATTTTACACACATATATTTATAGATCATGATTTATTTGTTGTAAGATTGTATTTAATTGCTAAATATGATTTTATAAGCTCAAATAAATGCTAATTGTTACATGTCACACATATGACAATTGACAAAATATATAAGATAAAATGGATCCCATATTAACCTATGTATAACCGGTTTTTGGGTGGTTGTAGGTTAGTATGACCATGCCTTGATATTAAATGCTAAGACATGTTTAATACCCTAACTAACCTAAGCCTTCACTAGCTACATGGGTAAGGGAGAAAGCAAGCATGCTTGTCCCTCTCCCATCTCCCAAAACTGGCGTGCCCTAGTGCAAAGAGAAGAGAATAAGTTCTCTTCTTCACTTCACATAAAATGTTATGTGTTTTTTTTATGATTAACTTATCTCACTAGAAAATAAGCACAATCAAATTGTTCTTACTACATTCTCATACATACACACACCAAGTTATATTACTATTTGTAGTAGTGATAATAAGGTGAAAGAGGCTTCTTATCACACCTAGAATTGTGTGATAAGGAGACGATTTGGGATAGTCTAGGTGCATCCAAGAGGAGTGTCTCTATACTTGGGACTTAGGAAGTTCATCCCTAGATCTATTAGCTCAAGAACAAGGAGAGGAAGGAGTCCTTTCCTTGTGCCCATACTCGACACAAGCAATGTGAGGAAACCGTTCTTCTCTTTATCTTGTTTATTTTATTAGCATGTAACTAGATCTTACATAAACTAATTAAAGAGTTAGCTGGTTAATCAAAAGAAGAGTCTTATGAGTAGATATATGAACCTAACACGACAGGCGTGCTGCTAGTGAGACTTCAGGGGTGAGATGTCATAGATGTGGTTGCCTTGGCCACAAGAAGTTCGTGTGTCCATCATCGAGTATGGGTTACCAACCTTCATCCCAACGAGCTTTTCGCAGACCAAGGCGAGTAATCGGCCTGCGGGGTCTTGGAAACGGCAGGGGAACAAGAGCGTGAGTAGCGGTGGTTATAACTGCAATGAAGAGAGGAATTAGCAACCGAACTACAATGGGAACCTGAGCTCGGCATCGAAGACTATGGCATTTGTTAGCACGGTGCATGGAGGAGGTCAAAAGAGCAGTGGCAAACTGTTCATGATGGACAAACAAGCAGCAGAGGAGGATGCACAAGTTGTTATTGGTACATTTCTTGTTAACCGTGATCCATCTTTTGTTTTATTCGATTCGTGGGCGACCCATTCCTTTGTTTCTAAGAGTCATGCTATGTTGTTGGGTCTTGGGGATAGTGAGTTTGTAAGGGATGAGGTCTTTATACCTTATACGAGTGTGTATCTTGCTCTAAGTTGTACAAGGTTGTATCAATGATTGTGGGGAGATGAACTTTCCTGTTAACCTTTGTAACAACCCGAAAAGTACCCTATTTTTCTAGTGAAAATATTTTACGGATACTTTTCAGCCTATTTAAGTTTTAAAGTGGAATTTATTGTTTCCAGTCGAATTTGGAATTTCCGAGTTCGTATTTGGAATTTTTGAGAGATTCCATGAGAATCCCGTTTTTAAGTCAACTTTGACTTTCGTTGACTTTTTCCGACTCGCCTTGTAATTTGAAAGACCAAAATTTTATTTAAAAAAATAATAAATTTAATTTATTTTTATTAAGATTTATTTGAATTTATGATAATTTAATATAATTATTTTGAATTTATTCGGAATTTAAGAGAAAGTTTTACGGTTTAAACCCGAACATCATTTAACTATTCCCGAGTCATCTTAAATCCCGAAACAAACCCGAAACTCGACTTTGGCATGAGTCACACGCCCCATGTCATCTTTTTTCACTCACTTTGGATATTTTCATTCTTTTGATTAAACTAATAATAATATCTTAGATATTTATAACTTTATCGATCCGTTAACTTAAATTACGCAAATCGTTTACAAAACAGACCTGATTACTACCCAAATCACACGGCTCTCCTACCCTCTAATAGGACTAGATATTTTCTTTCTTTTTCATTACAATAACATAATATCTAGATATTTGGTTTAATTAACTTAATATCTAATTATATCTCATCAATTACTTTAATATATTTATTAAACCGAGTCAATCCCGTAACAACAATTTCAAAACCCGACTCATTATTTTCCTCTATATTACACGGCACTCACAACCAATCTAACTCACTAACTACCTTTTCATTTTACAATAAATCAACTTAAGATCTAATTAATACTTTCTTTAATCGTTCTTCATCGTTCTTCGTCGTTCTTCATCGTTCTTCGTCGTTTTTGAGCAAAATCGTCATAAAACCTTCATTTCTTATTCAAATCCGTCCTAACTTATATTTCTAGAATCTCCTCTTCGCTCTCCATCTTCAAGTACGGTTTATTTTCAATTCCGACAAAATCGTTTTCAACACTTTAATTATGGAAAATCAAGTTTTAATTCTAATAATATTATTCTTGTCATTTCTTATAGGGGAAGATTTTGAAGACAAGTTTGGTGACTCGTATATTTTAGGAGAAGATTAGAAGACGGGTTTCTTATTTTCTTTACTTCTTATTTTTTTGGTGCTAATTGATTTTGCTAGCTAAGGTAACAATTCCGAGTTACTCGACGAATTTAATGTTACATACCTTTGTATCTTTTGTTTTAGTTCATGTTATTATGATTTACGGTTTTTAATTAGTAACATGATAAGTTGTTATTTTTATTATGTTGTATGAATTTTTGATATGTTTAGTGTTCTTGATAAATTTGGATGATGGTTCATAATCATGATTTTTGTATGGATGATGGTTGAATTGGTTGTTAAATTGGTTGTTGTTAATTAAAATCATGTTAGAAATAAATTGGTATGGTGGTTGGTGGTGGCCGAATTGGGTGGTTGCCCAAACCAGCCCAAACCAGGCCGGTTCAGGCCGGTTCAGGCCCGGTCCAGGCCGGTCTGGAATGGTCCGGGAATCGTCCTTTTGGGTTGTGTCGATACTTGATTGTTTTGTTGTTGTTTTGACGGGTTTTAAATATGTTAAGCATGCGGGAAAATAGTAAGAAACGGTTTTAGAATTTTTAATCAAAACAGCCCAAACCAGGCCCGTGGGCCCAGTCCAGGTCCGGTTTGGTCTCGGCCCAAAATCAGCCCGTGGGTCCCTTCCTTGGTCTTGTGACGGTTTTTGAGTTATTGCCATTTTATCGTGTTTTGTAATATTTAGCAAGTGGGAATTGTTAATAAGTAAAATATTTAATTAAAAAGGTTTTTCATAAAATTATTATTTCTCACATGTTAGAAATTATAATACGAGATCGTAGTTTGATTCGATATCCTTTAAGTCAAGCGGGTTTTTATTAAGATTTAATAATTCACATGTTAGAAGTTTTAATAAAATAACATGTAATGAATATGTTGATTTTTATGTTCAAGTCTAATTGATAAAGACTCTGTTTCTAGCCGGTTTGACCAAACGGGTTTGGTCAAACTAAGATCTAGTCAGCCCCGTTTTGACTGATGACCCGTCGCGGGACTCGGGTCGGGGATTTGTCTTCAAGTAAGGTTTTATTTAAAGAATGAATGAATGAGC